>JAMKCH010028202.1:0-17116 GCA_023653785.1 Ophioderma brevispina
GGATTTCATCTAAAAATCATTTGGGTTTTATAATGCATGGGCCTCTAAGATTTTTAAAACACCTTTCTATTGTGTTAGTGTGCTGATATTATCTCTTACGGCCAAATAAAGAAGCGGCAGCAGCTTAACGCACTTTGTAACAATTTTGTTACAAAGTGAGTTGAAGTTGTCCCTTTTTACAAATTCTAACGCGCTTTGTAACATATTTGTTATAAAGGGGGCCATTTTGACTTTTTCCGTCCGAGTTTTTTTTAACGCTGCAATATATTTGGTTTATATTTTTTGTAATTTGTCTGTTTTGAGCTTGCATTGCTGCAAAAATATAAATCCATAGCGTAGTTTTTGCGTTAATTAGAATGGTTCCCAAAGATGCCCCACCCAGAAAGTGCCATGAAAATAATAATAATAATTTTCATAATGCACATACATAGTGACATAAAGTAAATAAACAATCGAAACAATTTTGGAAAGTATAGTAACCCATTGGTGCCATAATATTTTGTATTCATCATATCGGAGTTCATTGTAGAAACAAATGTTAAATTACATGTTAGCAAATAATCCTACACATATTAAATGACAAGATTTTTAAAATACTTTCATTTGTGTATTGAAGTTATCGCTTACTGCCATATAGAGCAGCAATAGCTTAATGCACTTTGTAAAAATTATCTTTTTAAAACTTTTAGCGCACTTTGAAAACATTTTGTTACAAAGTTGAGTTGCTAAAGGTATATCGTTACGGGAAGTTATTTTGCTTTTTGTAGTTAGTAAAGTGCGCCGAAATATGGCTGGGTGATTTTATATGCGGGCAAGTTGAAATGGGGTGAGTTATTAATGGGACAAATCGGTGATATAATTCGTTACAGTGTGTTGAAGCTCTCATACTGCCATATAGAGCAGCTGCATCAGCAGCTTAATTAAAGAGCGTTGTAATAATTTGGTTACATAGTACGTTGAAGTTTCCCCTTTAAAAGAAACTAATGCACTTTGTAACATTTTTGTTACAAAACTTGTTACTCTGGTATATGGCAATGGGTAGATATTTAAAGTATTTGTAATTTAAGTGGACTGAATTAAGGTAAGACGAACAAAGTTCTAAATTATAAGTTTTATCAAGATTCAATATATTTTTTTATACTTCTCTCGATTGTGTTACAGTGTGTTGTCTTGTATACCGCATAGAGCAGCAGTAGTAGTAGCTTAATACACATTGTAACTATTTCGTAACAAAGTGGGTTGCTGAAGTTATATCGCCTTGGAAAGATATTTGAAATATTTGAAATTATATAGTGGGCTGAATGAAGGTGGCGAAGTGATATTGGGGTCAAATGGTCTGGGGTGAGTTGCCATGTGGGAAGTTAATAATGAGCGAGTTGATTATGGTAACGTTGTTAATAAGGCGAATTGGTAAGAGGCGATTCGATTTCGGCGTGTTAATAATTGGACGAGTTGGTATCGGCGATTTGATCAGGGCCGAGTTGAAATGGGGAGAGTTAAATCGTGGCGATTTGATCTAGGCATGTTAATAATAGGGCGAGCAAACTGACCATGGGACGATTTCATACGAGGCCATTTCGTAATGGGTGAACTAATAATTGGCATAGTTGGTTCGGGCTCCGTTGACGAATCAAGATTCAAGATTCAATTTATTCAGCATAACATATCATACATGACAGAAATGAATAATACAGTATAATATAAAATAATACATAAAGTATCAATTGTAAACTGTGCTAAGATGAACAGATGAGGGATATGAATGATTGCTAGGACCAGTAATGCAACCCGATAGGGTTATAGTTTTGTTGGCCCTTAACCATAAAAGTAAAAAATACACTCGATATTACAAAAAAAAGCAAGTAAAAAAGCAAATATTAAAAAAAAAAAAAAAAAAAAAAAAAAAAGAACAAACAAGTTATATCTACTGCTAAACAAACACTTAACGGGAATACAAGACACGGGAATTGGACAAGGACAGACTTGTCAACATGTATTGCATGGTATGGAATACGATTGCATTGAGGAAGCAGAGGTAGGGAGATGTAAAGTTGAGAAAAAGTCAGGAGTAGAGATAGAAATGAGATGAAGAATAAAGTGAGAGAGAAAAAAAAGGACTTGGGGAGTAAGTATTATGAATTTGTACTGGTTGATGAAATGTTTTGTTTTCAGTGAGCTTGAAAGTATTTTGTTTGTAATTGTGGTGATGGATTCTGGAAGATCATTCCAACGTTTTGCGCCGTGATAATGAATTAAAGTGCTTTTCAGAGAATGATTTTGAAGGGGAAGATGAAGTTGGCGGCTGCTCTGGTGTAATTTGCTGAAGTTGGAGGTAAAAAGATTGTTGTGATAGTCAAACATGAAGAAGCGCTGTTTGAAGTTGATTAGGTTGATCTAATTTAGTGTTGTCAGTGAGTGGAATAATGGCAAAGTGTGAGTTCTATAGGGGGTGAGGTGTGATAGTGCAATGGCCCCTTTCTGTGTATGTGTGTTTGGTGAGTCGTGAATGATAGTTGAAGGCCCAAATGATGTTACAGTAGCTAATGTATGGGGAGAATAGTGTTGTAAAGTGATTTTAAGATGTAGTCTGGAAGGTGGTGTATATACTCATGTAGATTGATCCAATGCGTGAGACGCTTTGGTAGTGACAGAGTATGATGTGTTCATGCCATGTTCGGTTATCGTCGATGTGATTGCCAAGACATTTGGTTGAGTGTACCTTGGAGATTCTCTGGTTATCTACTGTTAATGTTGGAATTGGATGGTGTTGGGGGTAGAGAAAAGCATGTAGTTAATTTTTGAAACATTAGAGAAAGTTGTTAGCCCGAAACCAGTTCCGTGCTTTTTGCGAGGTCGTGATTCATGCTGGTAAAAAAGCGCATTAATGTTAGGGAAAGGTTTGAGAGAAGAAATGTTGTGTCATCTGCAAATAAGATTAGTTTTAGTGTGTTAGAGATGTTGGTATGGCTTCATTTAAATGATGAAAAGTAGGGGTCCAAGGATTGAACCTTGGCGGGACGCCAACTGTGATAGGTGTGATTGATGATGCGGTGGAGTGTACGTACTGATTGTGAGCGGTTAGTTGGTAACTCCTGAACCATTCCAAGGCTACTCCACGGTCACCGTAATGATAAAGCTTGTGAAGAAGAATGTTGTGGTAAATGGTGTCGAAAGCTTGGAGAGATCCAAGAATACCCCCATGGTGTGAGTTATTTTTTAGTGCAAGGTTGCGGTTGGTTGTTAGTTCAATGAGGCCATGTAAGTTGCCCATTTGGGCCTAAAACCGTATTGTTTTCATCGACAAAAATGCGTGCTTATTGAAGAATGTAGGACAGACGTGTTTGTGTACTGATTTTTTTTTCAGAGTTTTGAAAAAGATGAAGAACAGAAATGGGCCTGCAATTTGCAATGGTATGTGCATCTTTGTTTTTGTAATAGGAATGACTTTGGCTGATTGAGGTGCATCTTGGAAAGTTACGGGTGAGAGTGATTTGGTTTTAAATATGGCATCAGAGGCGATATGATGTCATCATATGATTGGTTAGCCAATCTCCGGATCTCTCTTGTCGGTTACCTGAACTTTTACCAGATTTTTAGTAGATGACGAAGTTTGTGCAATTTCATATACAGTGACTGGATTCAGGAAAAAATTGAGGTATTTTTTGGAAGTGTTTTTATAATGGATTGGAAGGTGGAATTTTGTTGGCTAAGTTTTTGCCCAGGTTAGTGAGTGATCGTTGAATGCGTTAGCTATGTCAAGGGGTCAGTTAACTGATTAATTATGGAGTGAATGGTCAGGGATTTGTTTAGTGGATAACTTCATGGCCTAGAGATTGTGGAGGAATGTCCAGGTTTGGTAAGATCCTTTTTAAGTTCTGAATATGTCTGTGTTGTGCTTTTCTGGCAATACGAATAAAGTGAGTTAATTTGTTTTTGTATTGTTTGTATTGTTGTTTGGTTGCTGGTGTATTTTTCTTCAGGTATGTTTTGTAGAGGCCGTGCTTGTGTTTAATTGACTTGGAAATGCTGTGTCATCCAGGGCTGCTTATGGTTACGATTTTTTATGGTCTTATTTTGGAGGGGTGAATGATTCGTTGTAATGTTTGGTTTAAGTTTGATGAAGTGTATAACGCTATGGTTAGGGTCATTTTCTTGAGTATATGTTCCATGATTCAGGTGAGTTTACGGTAAAGTGCGAATGTTGTGATCTCTGTAGTCAAGTTTAGTGATTGTTGTTTTTCTGGCAATGCGTATGCTTAAGAGATGTAATGAGGAAATATGGAAGTGATCTGTAGGTCTGTGACAAATTCCCCTGGTGTGGAGTCTATGTCAGTGGAGTGGTGATTATGTTATCAATGAGCGTGGCTGTGTTGTGGGTAATTCTTGTAGGTCTGTAATTTGGGGAATAAGAGTTTGCCAAGTGATGATTAATAAAGTCATAATGTGTGATGGAGTGGAATAATTGAGAAGATTGATATTAAAGTCACCCAAAATAGACATCACGGTGGGTTTTATTTAGTTCAGTGAGAAGCTGCTCGAGATGTTGTTAAAATTTTGCATTTTTTTACATAAAAGCCTTAGATAGTATTCGTTTGTTTTTTTTGTGTGTAGGTCTATTGTTGGTGTTAATGGTGAGATCGATGAAAGTGAGTCAAATCTGGTACTGGTGTTGTGTCGATGATTGTATGAGAGTGATTTTTGGTAAAGACAAACTCCCCTCCTCTGTCAGTGAGAGGTCCTGGAATGTACGTGTAGCCATTTAAAGGAGGTGGGGACTTGGTGTCAAAAGCCGTGTTTCCGGAAAATTGCTAAGACAGTAAAGAAGGGTTGAGGTGACAAAGGTAGTTAGTGATGTCTTCATATGATTTTGTGATACTACGACAGTTGAAGTGGAATATGGAAAATGAGTCATTGCATGATGGTTTTATTAGTGTGTTAAAGATGTCGTCAGTGTGATAGCGGAGTCAGAACCAGAATTGTTTGTGGGTGTGATGAAGGATGGGTGATCACTTGTTTGAGATGATATGGGCGTCTGTAAGTAACGGGTTGAGGCAAAGGGAATTAAGTTTGATGATGTTCATTTATTGTTGCGTGAAAAATTCAATTAGTGGCGCGAACGTTTCTCGTGACGCTGGTGGTTAAAAGGCAGTTCGTATATTGCGGGCACGGGCATAGAAAAGATAAATCAAAGGAAAAAAGTAGCGAAAGGGGTTGTGAGGAGATAATAAGGAGAGAGAGAGGGAGGGAGGAGTGAGGAGTGAGACGAGAGAGAGAGAGAGAGAGGGGACTGAGAGATGGGATGGATGAGGTAGGTGAGAAAGGAAGAAAGTTAGACGAGAGCAAATAAGAAACCGGGAAAAAAGGAGACCATAACCTGTAGACAAGATGTGTGACAAGTCAGACAAGACCGAAAGCACTAAAAACAAGCACAGATTAAAAAAACAGACAAGGGCTAAGACCAAATACAAATTGCTAAGGATTTTATATACAAAAACGTAACGTACAGCAGTTGTACACAAAAAATGGGTACTTAAATACTTATTAACAATTGGGTTATTAAATACTTATTATAGAAAAAAAAAAACACGGAGTTAAATAACATATAAAGTGATTACTGTGAAGTGGTAGCGGGGGGGGGGGCTATATGGGTTGCTAACAAATCTCAAGACTGGGAGTAGATGAATTAATGAGAGGATAACAGTTCACCGTAAAGTCATCATCAGTATTAAATAATTTACGAAATTAAATACTGAATGAAGCTTAAGGTGAGTAATAAAAATATTCAAACGAGCAATGAATCAAATAATACCACCGAGTAGGGACATTCGCGAATTATAGAAATGAAGACATAAAAAGGAACGCCCTAAAGTATAAAAAAATATCGCAAAGATGCTGAAGTTAGTGTGGTGACGATCTGGATATGCATGTGAAAATGAAAAAAAAAAGACAAAGAACCATAAAAAATAATGAAAATACAGGCCAAGTTTATACACAGGTACAAAGGCACGAGCGAGCAAAAAAAAATGGGTGGCATATGAAGTCACGACACTAATACAGCAAAAAATCTGCGCAGTCATACATGTGTAAACAGTAGCGCAAAGTATACACCAGGCAAGGCCATTACGGAAACTTTATAGGAAATTACCACTGATGAAGTACGACAAATGATACAAAAGGCAAAGTAAATATGAATTCGTATATGATGATAAAACAAAATACATATGTTCACTGGGGAAATAACACATGGGATAGTAGTGGTAATGCGGTGAATCTTGCGTATGGATATTGAGAGAAAAAAATCACGGTGGCAAGTAATACATCAGCAAGTTAACATAAGATTAAAGCCAATATAAAAACCTAAAATAACATAAGAGGCCGATAATAGTGTACTGACTTCATTTCATATTAAGGGAAAAAACTAACAAGGAGAACAGAGCAAAATGCATATGACATACATAATACGGAAGCGCCAAATAGTCTAAAAATTAAAACAGCGACCTGCATTTAGATATTGGAAGAGTTGTTACGGCAAATTAATAATTGGGGCGAGTTGATATGGGGGCGAGTGATTGGGTGAGTTAATATTGAGGCGAGTTGTTAATGGAAGGAGCTGGTATGGAGCGAGTAAATGGGATGGGCCAATACTGGAACGATTAGTATGGAGCGATTTGTATGGACGAGTTAGTTTGGGCGAGTTGATATTGGGCGAGTTAGTATTCTTCAATGGGCATCTTCGAAAAATGTTGTCAAAATAGATTTTGTTACAAAGTGCGTCGAAAGCTGTCCCTTTTTTGTTTGGTCAACAGAGCTTAAACGCAGTGAGTAACAATTTCGTGGGGAGTTATGATTCTTAAATGGGAAATCTTTGAAATTTCATAACTTTTTAATTTTGTTATGAAAGTGCGTCGAAGTTGTCCCCTTTTTGTTCTGTCACCATGACGAGATTAACGCGGTTCGTAACCCTTTGTTACAAAGCGCGTTTTTGTTATGAAGGCGTGCCAACAGACGTTTCACATAGAAGTCTCAAGTAGCAAATGAGGTATGCCTTTTTCAGAAGGCATGTATGATGTTGTGCGGTAGCGCAGGACGGAATCAAATGCAATCTCTTTTGCATACTTGGGACTTCTTATGAAACGTCGACCCAGTTTGGATTGAGCTGCGCCTCGGTCGCGGATAAAAAATAAACTTGAGGTTACAGCTGTGAGCCTCAACAATTTTAGACGGATAATTTCTATTTATTGAAAAAAGAAAAATAATGTGACAAAACTCAAGGTGGATATGTTGCTTGGTTAAAGCGGTGACCAACATTTCTGTGCGAACAAGATCCACTAACTTATTGCGGGACTCATTCTATTTAATTTACCACCAGGTATTTAGAAAAAATCAAGAAGTCGAGCGTGATAGCGACCTATGCTAACAACACTGTAAATTCAAAAGAAATGGGGTTACGCGGCATTCGCGGCAAGTTACTGTAATTAAGTTTTGTTTCTGCACAAAGATGTTAGGTCACAGCCTGCCAACAAATTTTTTCTGATTTTTTGTCTCTTTGTTTCCTTTTCGGAAAATGTAAATATATAGTCAAAATTAATTGAAAGCACAGTAGAAGCTAATATTTATATCGGAAAGAGGACGCGTATTCTTGTGGCTTTGCGTAATGAAAAAAAAATAGCTCTATCTTAATCCGGTGATGAGCACCTGAAATCATTTTTATCGGAAGTACAGAGCCATTGTTATTACCCATACAGTTGCAAAAGTAATTGTAGTGCTTATCCTCTGCATACCAGCGGATTACTGGATATCGAAGTGCTATTATTTGATCGAGTTCAATGCTGCATGGTGTCATCTACTGGTCACTTGATATTTTAGGAAAAGAAATTGTGGATTACATTTTATTCATTTTCATCAAATGTGCACTTGGCAATTGACCACACATACCCAGAGTATGTAACGGTATAATTAGACAATATTAACTTCGCAGAAATCGGTTATTTCGCCGATATGCGTAACAATGTCCTCATGCAAGCAATTTCTCTATTTGATCCCATGGGTAATACCGTGATGATTCAACAAAATAGCCACATCCGCATAAAAGGTGCATACAGGTCTATTTTGATTGGTAACTTAGAGGTCTGTATCATGTTTTTTATATAGTTGCGCCAATCAGAGATACTAAAAGTGGTAGACCACAGGGTGGTAAGCACACCCAATCTTCCCATTGGTGCGACCTCACCAAGTTTCACTGATAACACATTTGTTTCTTTTCCAACGTTGAAACTTTGGATGAATGGGAAAATACTAATCGGTTTAATTTTAAGAATACTAATGCCCATGGCTCCTCTCGATGCGAAATAAAACACTGATTTCTCCTTCACCCACAGTAAAGATTGCGTTGCAAATGTTCGGCATCGAGCCTGCGCATTTAACATGGAAGCAATGAATAATATTCGTGACACCGAAAATGTATAGATCGGTCTCGATACGTGTTAAAAATAGCCCGGGGATATTTAGAAGCACGAGAAGATGCAGAAAATGAGTTATCAATATAAACATGAATAGGGGATATATTGGTTGATGGAAAGGAGTAATAGTATTGATTTCCCAAAAATTAATAACGGCTGGGTCAAACACAGGATTCCAACATGCATGTATGTCCACGCGGCGTCAAATTGAGTCAACATAGTTCAAACTCTATTATTTACGGTTCTCTTTTCAAAGTTGATTAGAAATCAAATACCGCTAATAAAACATAAGGATGGTGGACCTAAATATGACATCACTTGCAATAATTTTATTCCAGATAAATCAGAAATCATTCAAATTGACTCAATGTCTTAAGCACTAACACTTATATTAGCTTGTTTATAGTAGAGACAAAGTGCAAGGAAATACATCGTCGAGTGAATGCAAGACCAACGTAAGTGCAGTGTGACTAATTTTGCAGGAGAACATTTTTGTATGTTTCCATGGGATTCTATAGGTGGGGTGTCCATTAATTATAGCAGGTATTACAATATCAAATGTATTTGTATGATGTAAAATGAAATAATTTCTACTGACAAAAGTAATTAAATATTTATTTACAAAAGAAGAGAACGTGAAGTGAAATTCAGTATCTTCTAGTTAGTGCAAAACCCAACGTAAGTGCCACTACGTTGGTCTTGCACTGAAAAGGGGCAAAATATTTTTAATGCAAAACCAACGTACGTTGTCTTGCCCTAGAACGTTTCAAATGTTTAATGCAATACCACGTCAGTGCCACTTCGTTGGGTTTGCACTGAAAAATGTTTTATGCAAGACCACGTAAGGGCCACGCATTCATACTTCCTCAAATTTAACCCCGTTTCTCAGAACTAAGCATTATTTTCTGATTCAAACAGTATTCATAACTCACGACGATATATTGACTTTCTAAGACGTGTCCGATGGATACAAGGGATCATAAAAACAATTAAAAAGTAAGCAGAAAAATTAATTAAGACTCAAAGATAGCGAGTGAGAAAAAGTGAGATGAGAAGATAGGATGTTGGTACCGGACGATGTTATGAACAAATCCTTGTACATAGCGAGCTACTCTTCAGAAATTTATTAATTAACTTTATATGTTAATTTAATAATTGGACCTACGACTTTTAAAAGTGTAATTTATACAGAGCTCTCAGGGAATGGGTTTTAGCTCTTTTACATTTCGAGAGTATAAGTTAAACACATCCAACAAATTGGAGCTATACTTTTAGTATTGAAATGATTTTCACATTCATTACTGGTACTCACATTAAGCACGCGACATAAAAGCTACTAAACTGTTTTCCTTTTTTAAAATGCTCAAATAAACCACCAAAAACAAAAAATTTCTCAAATATTCCATAAAACTCGAGGAAAAAACAGAATGTAATGTGTAAGACACAAACATTGCGGCCGTGATTGTTCCGTTTTTGGCTGCTTGGCACCATTTACAGTATCGTCATTAAAAAACCCACCTGTTTCCCCATTTCCAGACGTATTGAAGATCCTTAATCTTGACCGCATTTTCCTCGAAAAAAAATGATAAAACGCGCTGAATTCTGAATTGAAATGTTGATCCAATTATGGAATTTCCTAGGTACCCCAATCGCATTAATATATTTAGCGGCAGTCATGGTTAACGTTGAATTGTTGTTGCGAAAGATGACAGAATTGAAAAAAGTTCTATTCACATTAAACTGAACCGGAAGCAATGCATTTTTTGATTTTCCTGAAAATTTTCTACTTTCTATAAATGATAAAAGTACAGTCAGAATGACGTCTCCACACCTCTCGTACATATCCTAATCTGGTACATTATCAGTCTCCCAACACTAGCCTCAAGGCAAGACACAAACTGAAAGCTCCCATTGTAATAACATTCGTAATCACAAAAATGACAACATTTTTAAATGCATTTTAAATGAAAATCTGTTTTTCCCCTTCTAATTCAAATACGGATTGCCTTTGAATAAACTGGAACATGTGTTGATTGTATATATTGACGTTGTACCCATTTCCGAATGCTCATCTCAACAGAAAAGATATAGGGGAATTTCCACAGTGTCAACAAATTTGACGAAGAAAATTCCAACAAAGAAATCCAAATTTCTCACGACAAATGTTCCCGCTTGATGATGGTGATTTGAGGGCCATTATCACTTTTGGCAAGTTTTTGGCATAAAAATAGAGGAGACAGGTTGTACACTATTCATGATGTCCACATACCATTTTTTTCACTCTTCGTGATTTTTTTTTGTTCGCTTTTTTCAAAGAAAAAACCTGGAAGGAAAGCAGAGAGAAGCGCGCCTCAGTTTGACATTGAGTTATCTGGTAACCATGGTAAATAATGTCCAATAATCTTAAAGGTGAAATTGAAAACTTTAAAAAACAAGAAATGTTCATATTTTGTTTTAAGAAAAACCGGCACTTTTAGAGGGATTTTAACGCACTTTTAGAGGAATTTTAAGGGCAGGTTCAATGGGAAGTATAATTTTATTATACCACCCCCCCCCAGAACGAGAAAGAGACTTATTAGCTGATGTTGGTGTTGATAAATCTATTCTACCCGCAAGTGCTTTCCCCGTCTTGGGAGGGAAGGGTCATTTTGAACAATTTCTCCATCGTAGTGTGCATAAAATAGAAAGAAAGAGCATAAACACTATGAGCTAGTACCACTCACAATGCCATGGCTCAGTTCCATAATTTCCTTCTCCACCATTGTGTTGAGAAATCGCCCACTGTATTTTAGTATGAATTATGATACCCAGGACATGCATGGTCAGCTTTTGTTTACATTTCCCATCCAAGGCTACGAACTGAGCCTTAGGTAGATTAGCAGCATTACCGCCATAGTGATGTTGACCTCCCCCATATATCCATAATAGATTGGTTTTAATATAACCAGAACAAAAGTACACTGTATACCGAACTCAATGTATTGTCGTACTCAGTATTCATGAACAAACTTTGACACAATAATTAGTATTATATAAAGTCCCAACAGATTTTTCCTGAGCTCTGAATCATCGAAAAATGCCCATTACTGTTGCATAATAGCATGAATATAAATCGCAAGTGAGATTTTGAAGTATTATGAATTACTTCATGTGACGTTGCTACTGAGAAATCAAACCCCCTTCCAATTTGATTTTTCATGTTAGCTTGTTATGGCAACTTAGAAAGAAATGAATACCTCATGAAAAACCAGTCTCATGTACACGCAATATCGCAAAATGACAATTCGTCAGTCCTACCAACAACTATGAGGGCGCTTCTCTCTCTGTTTATCCTACCAGGTCCTTTGGAATACTTTATCAACATTCTGCTTTCATACTTGTTTACGTTTGTGGATTAGCATTCGTTTTTAAAGGTGCAACGAGGAGTTCACATAAACAGGTGTCCCTAAAAATGTAAAAAATCTGATTTTTGCACTAAGTAAAAGTTTTCTATAAACAATGTTCTATCAATAATGTTCCCATAAGGATTAGACTGAGAATTATTCCTTGACCTCCAAAAAAATTGTGAAATTTCTAATTTACTGTGTACTGTGCCCTTTTTAAATCAGACACCAAACATCCACACATAAATTAGACAAATGTTGCCCTTGCTCATGCTCTTATACACTAGGTACAAAGTTTACTATCTTAAAAATGTGAGGCCACTTTTGCCCTTTATTTAGTTATTTCCAAAGGAAAAGGGGTGACTTGAACAGTCCCAACTCGATTGAATCGACATTGAAACTAAAAACAACCGAAATTTCTTCAACAAGATTATTAACTTTGAAAGGGCAGTGTGATGAGGAACCACTCCCTAGAAATGTTCCACAAAGCTCTATCTTTAGCCCATCTTGTCCAAATTGGACCAGTGTTTGTCATTTCGTTCTCCATCAGTTTTTGGAACCGTTTCCTGGCTTTTGGTCCATTCTCTGGGGGTCAAAAATGTACTATGATGGTCGTTATCCTGCAGTCTAGCATTGTGGCCTGCCCATCTATGTTTGGCAATCCTAATACAGTCGATAATATCAAAACGCATGTATTGTGATCGGATCCAGCAGTTTCTCTTTATCTTGAGTATGATGCCAACATGATTCGCTCCACTTCCTCTGTGCGACTGCAAGCATCTCATTTGGTGTTATTCAAAGCCAGTTTCACTGCCGCATGTATTACACAGAGAATGTATTTCATTGAACACCGTTCTCTTTAACTCCATACGTGTCTTCTTATTTTTCATGATATTTTCCACTTCTGCCAATGCTGACAGTCAGTCCCAATGTGATCTCTGATCTCAGGCAGTAAATCATCATCACGCATCACTGTCTTCCAAGGTAGATGTAGCTGTTTACCTCTTCAATGACTTCCGTCTAAAGTTATCTAGGATTGCTGGTGGTGGTCATGTAACACCTACTTTGGTTTTCCCAACATGCAGCTGAGTCCGACAGTGTTGCTGTGCTGTGAAGGCCATTAGCATGCTTTCCAATTCTCTGGTGATTGGGCAATCAGGATAATATCGTCGGCAAAGTCAGGGTGGAAGATTTTTCACCATCAATGCTTGAAGTCCTCTTACTTCCAGTTAATAGCCGTTATGATGGCATTTGAGGTATGAGTGAAGAGTTTGGGTGAAATGTTGTCTCCCTGCTTGCTCCCCTGTCTAGCTTGATCTTGTCATTGTCCTTGTGGAGCTTTAGGGTAGAGGAGGCACCACTGTAAAGGTCATGTAAGAGATGATGTAGGCGTGTCAACCCTGGTTTTCAAGTGCTGTGAAGAGTGGTTGAATCAACAGAGTCAAACACCTTCTCATAGTCACAAAGGCAAAGCTGAGCGGGATCTTATTACTCCTTGGCGTTTCTTGTAGCTGGCTACAACATGTTATGTGTCAGTGGTAGAAAACCCTGGTCTAAACCCGCTTGGGCTCTTGAGTTGGGTTGTTAAAGAGTGTTCAGCATTTCTTTCAGCAAAGACCTGTGAGAATGCCTTGTACATTACAGGTAGAAGGATTATTGGCCTGTAGTTTTGAATTGTAATGTGTCTCCTTTCTTATGGAGAATAATACAGATGCATTCTTCCAGTGAGGGGACTCTTCCCTCTTAAGGCATGTATAGCAACAGCTTGTAAGTATCCGATAATGAGGCTCCCACCATCTTGAAAAAACCCTGCTGTATATATCCTCTCCAGGGGCTTTATCTCGCTTTAGTTTCTTTACTGCATATCTTACTTCCTAAGGCAGGTGGAAGGGGTTGGGTTCCACTTTTTGGGTACATGATTCAGCAAAAGGTTTTCTTGTGGGTGCTGGTTGTAGAGGTTGGTGTAAAAACTCTCACATCTTTTAAAGCTTCTGTTTTAAATTACGGAACGAACAATAGCTTGTTGCATGTCTATCATTTCACCAGAAATTTGAAGCAATCGAAGTTAGGGGGAGAAAAATGCGTGGAAGGTACTTGGCAATATCTAAGGAAAATGTGAACAAAGAGACAAAACCAAATGAGCTAATGTTACAAAATTTGTTGAATTGATAGGAAAGTAGACATTAGCAGGAAAATCGGCGAGAAGATTTCCCATCGTCCCGCTCCGTAGTGTGTATTGGTACCGCATTATTTAATAATTTAACGATAAGCATCCACAGAGGAGAAGCTACACTTTTGCATCAATAAGATTTAAAATGAATCGCTAAATATCGTAGTATCATGAACTTGATCTATCATGAACCAAAAGTAATTCCCGTTCAGTAGTCAAAGATATTAGCGCCTCATTTGTTTAACATGATGCATCGGCACGGAAGATACTCAAAGTCGGGCGGATCATTAACAAGTATGTGAAATGTAACCTATTTATTCATATCAAAGCCCTAGAATAATGATTTGCATCTGTAATACATGTCGTACCTCTTAGCGATCATCGTTTGCCTTTGAAATAATTCAGAATGCAAAATCGGGTGTTCGTTGTTTTGATTTTAAAACTGCCTTTAAACTGCCATTGTTGTTACCCTCCGGAAAAGTAGGAAGTGGTAACATATTCATCCTAGATCAATTGCTAAATAGTTCTTGACTCGCGTTCTTGACTATGCACGCTGAAGTTAGAAAGGAGGTTACACTTTATTAGACGTTTTTGTAATATTAAGAATGAGCATATCCCCATGTAGAAAATGTGCGTATTTAGAAAGATATACCTTTTGGGTGTCTAGAATAGCGTATTTAGGAGAATTTTGTTTTATTTGGATTTAAAGGACATTTTTAACCAAAAACAAGACCATTGAATCAGAAAGGTAAGTAGGCCTCAATGTGATTTAGATTTGAACTCAGCAGTATTATTTGGGAATAAGGGATTGATACAGATCACATGTCACATTCACAACACAAAAGTGTACGATAGCAATTTGCAGTGTGTCATATTGACTGCTCTCGACAAACGTAAAGAGGCCGTGCTGGTGTACTTGACTAAGCGGGAATTCGACACCATAGATAACATAAAGCTGATTAACATTAAGGGCGTTATGTCGGACATGTCAGTTGTTTCTGGTTGTGGCGTTCGCAAGGCTCACCGGACCTATTCTTTCATTTTGTGCGGTATCGATTGAATGAAATATTATTGTTCCCTTCATGGACGGGGAGTGTTGTTGACTACAGTATTTGCATTCACAAAATCTGTTCTTTTGTAGTCATCAAGAGCTGCATGTTAAATAAATACATAAATCAATACATGTCTAGTTGGCGTTAAAAACTAAATAAATGTCCAGTTTGCGTTCATTCTATCATTCATTTTAAGAATTATTTAAAAAATAAACTAAAAACCGAGAATGAACAAAAGAAATGATAATGTGCTTTAATTGCTAATTTCCACTTTATGTTATTTGAGCCAAAAAAAAAAAAGAAACATTAGCGACGCCAGTTTGAATCATTCGAAATTTTAATTTGGGAGCAAACACAAAAAGTAGCGCAAAGTTGTAGAGAGTTGATTGTTTTGAGAAGTACTCTTTTGTTTCAAAAGGCATCGCTTCTGAAATTAAGCGGAAAATTGGTGTACGGACTGCTTCATCCCAAAGGTAGTACAAGATTGAGTCGCGAGATGAAGCAAAGCGATTCCTGCACTGGAAATCATGTATATAATTCCTTACCTGCGCGTAGCGCGGAAAATTTCGAAATTTAATGGGTTATAGAGTATTTTCCGAAATAAGAATGTGTCTGTTGTGCGGAAGGGGGGAGATCCGCCATTGAGGATGTCATATATTTTTGAGTTGTTTTTCTGATATTCCCCTAAATATCACTATTACGTGTGGCAAGAATATCAGTGTTTATTAGAAGTTTGATTTAAAAAACGAGAAGCAGAATTATTGGTCGGACAATGTCCTACCTGTCCAGGCGGTGGCTTCACGCCGTATCAGTTGCTTTACGCCAGCTTTATTGGCTCGGCATGCTTTTTCAAAGTTAGAAATGTTGTGGACCCTTCATATATTACCCTTTAATTATGACCAAGGGTCATATGTACATTGTAACAAATATTTCAGGTTAATGTAGAATAAGGTAAAGGATTTGACTCATTCTAGAACCCCCCCCCCCCGCATGATTAGGAACATTTATTGGTAATGTAGCTATAATAATCCATAGGACGGCCAAAAAAAAAAACATATGTATATTTGTTAATCACTGACTATTTGTATACATTTTAACGGAATCAAATCTTTCAATATGACACCTGTAAAATTATGACTCATTTCAAGCACTCATAAAACGATTAAAAAATATATCTAGTAGTTTGTGGGGCATTTGAAGGCGATTCAAGCGTTTTTGCATAGACTTGTGTGGTATAAAAAGCAGAACAAATAAGTTTGACATATTTGGATATTAGCTCAAAACAAAAAGCAGTATACAAGCACCAAGCGTGTGTATCCTTAACCTCTCGACCCTCCAGTTTTGCCCCAGCTTAAACCGTCAGGGACTTTGACCCAGATATCTCCTACGTACACAACTAATCACCTATTTCGGTACTAATCCCCATATTTAAAGAGATATCAGCTAATACTGATAAGTAGAATTCATCAGATCCCACGGATTCGTAGAGCACAATGTCATGATTGTATTTACTATTAGAATTTTCGTTTGGGTATTGGTCAAACAAGGTCAAAACGGTCCAAACAGGTAATAAAAATAAAAAACAAAAAAAATGTCAATTAATTCAAAACTAAAATACATTTATACCAGGGCACTGACTGACCTAGAGAAATCACCCTACTCACCTAAAGACGTATGTGCGGCTCTTTAGAGCCAACAATCTGCGGTTCTCCAGCGGATCTTAATGGTTCCAGTTGAAACATAATTCAGTTATAATGGTCCCCCCTTGGCCTTTGAAAAATGTTAGCTAAATGAGCGAAATTTCCAGTCCCCAACCCCGCAAATTTCTCCAAAATTCAGCCCTACGTTGAGAGACAAAACCGGAAGACAAAATCCGTTCCCAAGCAACTCAAGTTCGGGTCGCTACGAAAACGTTTTTATGCCATTGTTAAACAATATTATCTTAAGGCCCTTTGGCCAAAACATTAGCGAGAAGAGAATAAAAAAGAAAGCAAATCAAAATTAAAATGCGGACTTATGCGTGATGGTAAGTGAAGGAGGAGATTTTTGGAG
>JAMKCH010028203.1:0-34601 GCA_023653785.1 Ophioderma brevispina
TTTTGCCATGATTACGGTCCTTTAGCCGTCCTTGTAGCGATATGATTTTAGAGCAGCGTTGCATCCTAGAGAGTGTTTATCCGCTTGGTTTTTTCACATAGATGAGGTTTCGTATTCCATCTGCATAGTTGCCAGGTAATTATAGTGAAAATTTTAGTCCATTTTGCGTAATCAATATGATATTGATTTTAATTCAGTGCAAGGTATTGTGTTTAAAATATTTTATTAAGAGATATGTAGGGTTTTAGTAAGAGATCTGGAGGGTTACGGCCTGGGCATGCAACCTAAAATTGCTGTGGCCCCAAAATAATCATAAAACCCCTTTGCATTATGTAAACACCTAATTGGTTAAATATTTGTAATCTGAAGGACTTAAGTTAAAATCTTTTGGGGGTACTGAAAGGAGTTGTGAGCTACTGCTGAATATAAGCCCATTTAAGTTAGGTTCTCTGGGATGCCAATGATAGTGCCAAATTCAGCAAACCTTGGACAAGAAGTGAATGTTAGCCTATAATGTTCAAGGCTAACTGGATGAGAGGAACAGCACTGAATCCAGTTATGGCTGACATCCTTAACTGTCAAGCATGATTCACAGTCATGTAAGGTGAGACTTTCCTTTTTTTGTGCCCGATCCCAGATGGTAATTTGCAATATGGTGCTATTATGATTGTTTGTAGTGTTGGTGGTATGGTCACATGGCCTACGTTTTTTTGCACCTGTATTGTTCAGTTTTTTTATTTTCAAACTGCTGATCACCCTCCATTACAACCCGTGTTTGCTGTGGATCCTACTCATAACTGAACAGACTCAGCCCTAATATGATACTCGTCAGGCTTTCATCAGTGGCGGCCAATTTATTATTTTTTCACCAACTAACTGCAGTGCTATGTTTCAAGTCATTTTCCTGGATAAATTATGTGTAATCATGGGGATATTGAATGCATCCTGGCCCTCCAACTGTTATGCCTGAATGATGCAGAATATGGATTCCATGTGGTTTTCTTGATCTTAAAAAGGCTTGATTTTCTAGAACTAAGGAATGAATCATGCTGGTTCCCAATTTCATGATAGTTGTACTTAGCGTTTGAAAAGCAAGCCAGATTGTGATTGCATAACTGAGACATGGCCTGCATGATGGCATTGACAATTCTGAAATTGAAATGCCAAATTCCGGGTCCAAATTACATCATCTATAGAAAAGATTAGAACAGAAACGACACGCAAACATGGGTTCTACTGGTCATGAGGAGTCGTTATTGATGTAAAATCTAATCTAGATGCTAGTGAGGTGAATCTTAACCTACCTTCTAGTCCATATGAAACTCAGTGGATCAAGATTAGCCCTACCCCATACTCGTCCAATTCACGCAGGCATTATTTATGTGCTGATCTTTTTGAAAACTAAATAGTCAAGATTATATGATGAAATGATAACATTTCTACCAATTGTCCGAGATAAATAAAATTAATTAAAAACCGGGCGGAATTATGCTTCAATATCTGGCACTAAAATCAGCACCGTTCCCCGAAACTGGAAAAAAAGGATTAAACTGAACCAAGAGGTTCTTCAGCACGTTGGTTTTTTTACGTATAACTCGGTTTTCTTCCCCATACCAAAAAGTGTACTTTCAAACAAAGTTATTGTCAGAATATATGATGATATACAATATAATGTAGCACCAATAAGTGAAACGTTTGGGAAAAGAAGATCCCTATTATATTTTTGTTTGGATCCAATTATATGGAGAAGTGCAACAGTTTCCACCAAGGAAGTGAACTGTAACTTTGAATTGAAAATACTTTCCATATATTTACACCCACTAGACTTTATTATATAAAATGGGCAAAGCAGTTATGAGCTCTCGACGGGTGACGAAAACGAAAAGACTCTATAGAAACACTTTTCTTTTTTACTGCTAAAAAAAAATGTAGAAAAAGTTAGGTATTGAAGTTTAATACAATATTATCAAGAAAGAACCGGTGAAAAAATAAAATTATCTGTGACAGATTTATTTTTGGTACTTTAAGGTAATAAAAAATCTAATGATGGGACGTAATAAGATAATATCTGTGGCAAAAATGTTGTATAAGCAGTCAAATATGGCAGGTATCCGAATCTTGTGCTTTTGTTATCGCATGAGCGCAGGGTTACGCGATTGGTGTAGTCATTTTTCATATCCCCTTTTTTTTTTTACCCTGTTTCTTAGGAATAGTGCATTGATGGTGCTGGGAACACAGATGTTTGATTCTGTAAAAAACAATTACGATATTTGGAAATATTTTAATCGTGATATGAACAATGCAATGTTGTTTAAAAAGGTATTATGAGACATGGACATAAACAACAATTTAGATTTACACATATTGATCATTACTTATTATAACGAGAAAGTGATTGCTTATTTTAAATATATTTCATATCTAATGGAATGGAGAGCAAAAATAATGATAAAAAGGCGAACGCCCATGTTTGTGTTAAAAAAAAAAAAAAAAAAAAAAAAAAAAAAAAAAACTAAATAGTCTTCTGGACGAAATCATAAACATGTGTTCAGCGGTTATATAGAACAACCTGCAGATGTGTTTAAGTCTTGGCGATTTTTAACTGTGATGCGCGTACCAAAAATCTTGGGAGTGGAGGAAGGAGAATCAGGAAGGTATCAACGTAACTTGCTATCAGCTTATATCTCTACCTAACGTTATTACACCGATTCCAAAACTGTATAGATCACTTCTGGACTGATAGGCCCGAATTATTTTCCGATTGTGTGTACTAACCTATCCATTGAGTGATCACTCTCTGGTTTTTGCTGTTCGAAAGAGTTAAAAAGATCAATAAAGGCAATTTTAAGTACATCAAAGCAAGATCCGATAAGAAGTTCCAGGAATTGCCATTCCTGCAGATACTTGAAAGCGGGAATTGGGATGAAGTGTTAATTCTTTGAATGATGAAGTAATACAGTTTGGGAATCATACCTTAGTCTGGGTTTAATCTATTTGCAATCATCATGCTCCATTTAAGAACACTAAAATTCCTTGTAACCCACCACCGTGGATAACTAAGGAACTATATTGAAATAAAGAAAAGAAGTCTTACTTGAAGTGTTACTGATGATGATTATTAAAAGACATAATTGTTCGTGAGATTAATACATATTGGGGGAGTGATCTACACATTTATACAGATGTTCTTTGGATAGTAATGAATAGGTGGGTGGGTAGTATTGTGTACCCTCTTTTAAAATTCTCGGGGTTATAGGCTTTCTTCTGATATTTGTATCTTTTCTGCCGAGTTACTTGCTATTTTCATTGACTTGGAATGGGTTTGAGGAAGTTTAAACCGCTAATGTTGTTATCTGTAGTGACTCGTATGACGTGCTAAATTAATTGAACAATGTTAACCCAGGAACAATAAGATCATATGTGATATTCAGAGATTATACTTATCTATTCGTAACTATGGGATTGTTATTGATATCGCCTGGGTTCCTGGTTCCTAGTCATATGGGGGTGTATGGGAATGATTGGGATGGATATGGTGGCCAGGAATTGCTTTGCGTCATAAGGATATTGATATACCTATTAAACTTAATTTATCAGAGGTTAAAAATATTTCTAAGATGAAATTAAAAAGAGATGGTGGCAGACATTAGGTCAAGTTTAATTCTCTAATAGGCTTAAGATAATAAAGCCTGATGTTTCTCTTACCTGCAGAATGAATGTTGCTAGGGGGGGGAGGTCAATTCATAGGCTCGTTTGGGCAAGGTAGACTATGGGCATAGTAATTTATCTCTTTATTCTTGGGCAGGCATCCAGATTGCAAGTGCAACTGTTTGTGGTACATTTGATACAGTTAACCATTGTTTCTTCTTGGAATGTTGTAAATATTCGCCTCACGTACATTCTTAGAGATAATCTCTTCGCATTTGGGCTTGCGATGACGTCGGGAATTTGCTTGGGGGAATTCAGCCGCCTGTTCCTGAGGTGTAGGAGTATATTTGTTTAGTCAATGTAATGTGGAATTATAGGGTGGTGGGTGTGATGGGTTTTTTTTCTCTTCTCATAATGCTGTACCGACATTTAACTTACGTAAGGACAAACCTAACTGTCCACGAACAGTTTTTTTTTTTATATTTTTTTTTTCTTTTGTTTTCTTTCAGCTATTCAGTTGCCTCCGTCCTACATTGTATTTTAAGTTGTCTCCCATATTGCGCCATCTATTTTTAACGAATTTACTTTGGCGCAAATAACTTTTAAGTTGATCGGCTCGGCCACTACATAAACAAACCAACAACCAACCAACCAGAAACACAATTTTTATTGCTATCATTAAAGGGTCCTGGCCGATCGCTTCATAGCCTCGTCCCCAGACGCCCAGATTTTACGGAAGTGGAAACATTTCGGTATCAGAAGAAAGCTACTATTTTTCTCATTTACCCTGATGAAATCCTTAGAGCCAAAGGATGTTTGGTTGGAAGTGATGGCGAAAATGTGCCCCATTTTGGTGCACCAATATTAAGTTTTTACCCAGTACTTCTATGGGGCGTACAAAATCCGTTTTTAGCTCTCGTATCAAAACCAGATTGACATATCGGTGCGAAACTTTACAGGTGGGGTTTTGGATTGAAGACGAATCTATCAAGATGAAAACTTTTATCCTTTAATCGGGCCACCCCCCTTTAAACGACCTAGATGTATCCATATAATCACAATAAACGTACATAATGTCAAAAGGATTACAAAAAAGCACAAAGCAGACTGGAAATTTCATAATTGCCTCAAACTGCATGACCAACACATTATAAAGCCGGATTACTGTGTTGACGACTTACGACATGGTTAAGATGACCTGCCCATGTAATAGAAGGATCTAAATAGACGCCAAGGTATTTAAAACTGGTGACTTGGTCAATGCAATTACATTTATTTTCACAAGTACAAACTGGTCCTCTATTCTACCAAGTTTGACTTGTAAGTTTGTTTTTGTTCGCCCAGAGAAGATGAGAAGAAGGAGATGGTTCAACTCTTACTCAAAAGAAAAAACAGTTCATCTGCATATTAATCTTAATAAGCCTTAAATCCGATTGATTGGATCAAAGACTAGCGCTTCTTGTTATAGAACATACATACACCTGTTCATTAAAGATCCCAGAACTATTCCATTTACCAGTTGTCAATGGCATTTACCACAAAGTCATTACACTTTGGTCGTGACCAGTAGGCGAAACGTACTATTCGCATCAACTACAGACAAATTTGACCCCAAATTTTCAAAGCATTTGGCTCTGTTGACACTGTCTGACCCAAAACAGGTATGAGTTGAGTAGTATTCAAAAAGCATTATCTAATCCCATCATCATATCGATGTCACAGGAACTACCGGATATGTTTAAATAATAGGCTAAAATAACAAAAAGCATCCTTTAGTGACCTCAAAAAAAAACATTAAATCAAGGGCTAATTTTGCCGTTTTCTTTCGTAAAAAAGTCGATGTTTTCCTCCATTATTTCGCCAAGAATAAAATAAAATAATTAGCATCAGAACAAACGTGTAGTTAATTACCAGCAGAGAAATTTTAGCTGGAATATTAATAAACTGTTTTAGTATAGCAGTGTGTCAATTACTTCCTGTTCTGAAACTTTCCTGACAGGCCAAGTTGAGTCGGATGAACAGATTACTTGAAAGGTGCAATCGAGCAGCCCTTGAAGTTACCCAAACAATGAGCTGGTGAATGAGAGTAATCCTGGGTAATCGGATTTCAAAATCGAGCCATCTTTTTCTTTCTCATCTTTTCTGGTTCAGCCACACTGATACCTTGCCAATTTCTTCTGTGAGAATTCTACTAATTTCCTGAATGTTATGGCTCCTAACAAAGATGGCCGTGTCATCTGCATATAAACAGATCTTAAAACGAGATTTATTTTTACAACCTGAGAGGTCATTAATGTAAATACTGAAAAGAAAAGGGCCCAGTATGGAGCCCTGCGGAACCCCAAAGAAAACTGGCAACATATCAGATTGGCTGTTTCCGATTTTACAAACTTGCATACGATCACTAAGGTAGGACGTGAACCAATCAAGCTCCACACCACACAACCCACACAAACCTAACTTGCGAAGAAGTGTTTTATGATCGACCGTATCAAACGCCTTTTTCAGGTCTAGGAAGACGACACCCGTAAACATACCCTCATCCATATTTTGGAGAAGGTAGTAGGAGACCTCAAGCAAACAGGTTTGTGTAGAATGTGCTGGCCTAAAGCCTGATTGGTCCACAGTCAAGAGGTCATTTTTATTTAAGAATGCATATAATTGATTGTAAACAAGACGCTCATACACTTTCATGATCGCAGGATTGACATTTATGGGCCTGTAATTTGAGACTTCAGCCCTATCCCCTCTTTCAATATGGGGGTAACACGACTTTGTTTCCACTTGTCTGGCACAACTCCAGTTTGAAGGCGCAGATTCATGATATATGCAATAGGCTGCGTTACATAGAATGCACCAGCTTTCAGCAACCTTTGGACTGATGTCATCTAGTCCAGTGGCCTTTCCAACAGGCATTTTAGTAAGTTGCTCAATTACCTGCTCAGCTGAAATCTCATCAACTCTGAACAAACTACTTGGAGTCGTGCCATTCTGTACGTCTTCGTTTTCAGTGCTGTTGTCAAAAGCTGCTGCCAACGATTGACCTACATTGGAAAAATATTTGTTAAACTGGTTAGCAATATCATTTGCATTGGTGATGGTCTTATTGTTAACCTTAATACTGGTAATTCCATTACTGTCGGTTTTGCTCGGTAAAATTTTCCTTAGAGTATTCCAAACTTTTTAGAGTCTTTGCCCGCCTCTTTAATACCAATTCAACTTCAAAATAATCCTTTTTTAGTTTACATGCCATATTATTGAGAGTATTCCTCAGATTTCTAAAATGGTTCCACATTTGTTTATCATTATTGTTTCCGCTCTGGTCTTATAGTTTACTTTCCCTGGACCAAGTGGGAGTTTATGATTAATACCGCTTAGGTGTTGGGAACTCGATAGCGCTTATGTAGCATAATTACAGTATTACATTTATAATCTGTATTTTTCATATTTATTTTATTATTTTTTTTACTTCATCTCGGAAGTCCTGACCCTTCAACATGAACATTTCTGTGTACATCTCGATCTCCTCTATCGTGTATATGAAGGATAAAAACTACAGATGATGATTTTTGGCCAATTTTTGAATTTCCCGATGACATTATGACTCATGTGGTCTACAAAAATGGCGAATTGTCAATGCAAAATACGTGACAATATCATGAACGCCCGTGCACGCTGCAGAGAGCACACACAATTTTTGAGTCGATTTGGTGTCTATCTACTCTAATCCCCTCCGCAATTCAATTCCACAAATATAGCGATAAATGTTGGTTGGACTAGGTTCATTGATGCTTGTAGATTGCTAAAATTGAATTCACATCTCGTAAGTGTGAAGGAAATATGAAAAATCGCGAGTTATTTACATCTACTTACGTACGAATCTCAATGAACTTCACTTCTTACGGTGAAATTCTGCCCTGCAGCCAGCGTAATACACGGCGCACTAAAATACTAGACTTGATCGAATCTTGATTGGCACCAGCATTTGTACTGATTTTATGGGTTTGAATGGCGTTTCTTTATCTTTTTTTGCAGTTTTTGCCTAGAGGTTAGCACTATTTTGACAACATGTCGACTCACGACGCGGTCCGGAAATGTATAATATACACTGCCATCTGTAGTCGGGCCGATTCACGGGATTTCTGACTCGCGTTTGATTTGGATTTGTAAGGTTTTGTTGAAAAAGCAAATCAGTCGTACCTTTGAAACATGGAAGAAAGAGATAAGAAGGAACCACACGACTTCCACAATCCGATTTTATCTGTTTTATCCATTCAAACCGCACAAAAGGAAGGGATTCAAAAAACCACCCTTTGATCATAACCCTCGCTGCGCAAATCAGAGGATGGCGAGCAATCCATTATAGTAAATATTTTGAAAACCCTATTTCCGAACACCTAAAGTGTAAAGTATATTGCAATTACAACATGTTTCCGGCGGTCTCCGGTTTGTATTTGTTGTTGTTTTCGTTATAAAGAATTAATGTACCTCGTTATGCGTTCAGACTTTCCTGCCCAAGCCTTCCAGTGTCAAAAATCAAGGACGATAGTTTACTAAAATTTGAAAGTTGGACCGGGGGGGGGCATTGTCTTGGATTTTCGTTGGGCACCCATGCTCGTTCCAGGGGTTATAACGTGACCTCTAACAGGACCAATTGTCAGTTAAAATATACCCGGCCCTTATTGGACCAGCTTTGGTGAAATTATACTAGTTTTCAGTGCAAAATAACACATCAACGGTACCGTCATTACTGTGACACCTTACTGTCTGTTTTTAAATATATTTTTTCCACTAGTATTTACGCAGTTATACACTCTCTTTTGAAATTACACTTATAATTATTATAAAAAATCTTTACTTGTAAGCAAAAATTTTGATTAATATGTAGTATCAATTAATAATGCATTATTTACATAATTATTGATCATATTGTTTTTGCTGTAGGCCCATTCGATGATGGACAAATAAAAATTGATTGAAGATTTGAGGTAATTTTGCATTGAGATTATACCCCTTGCGGGCCTGTTCTCAATCAACATGAAAACCGATACACATTTCAAATAGCCAACATACAAGACAATGAACACTTGTACTACTACTGCAAGAAAAAATACACATTAGGGTTATTTTGCTGGAATTTTTAGATTCTTTTTTTCCTATTTGTATCATTGAACCAGTCACAATTCACAACTGAATTTGTACCCCTATCGGGACTAGAACTGATTAAAAACCCTTTCCGGGGACTTTGGGTAGAAGTAGCCCAGATTGCATTTCAATTAGTAATTCCATGAAAAGCTGAGCGTGACCTTGAATCTGAACTCATTTTGGCCTAAAACTAAGTCTTTCACATGTAAGAAAGAGATAAGAAGGAACCCACATCGGCCCACTTGACGTTTGAACGATCTATCTGCCGCTCTATAATGCAATTGTTTATTCATATTCTCTCAAGTGCTCCTTCCGAGGATAATCCTATTCAGCATTTCTGGCTTGAGCAAATTCTCAGTTCGTGGCTGTTTCTTCATTTCGAAAAGATTCCGGGTCACTCGGGAATCAGGCGAATACTCAAACATATAGCCACATCCTGAAAACCCGATCAACACGCCCGGGGGTTCTTTGGATTTTTTTTGCTCGGGAACCCTGCTCGTTCCTAAAAAATTCGGACTAGCCGCAAATGCGGGACTACCGCATGGGTTCAATTCAACTTAAAGAACTATTCCGAAAGTAATATTAATTGCTCTGATAATCCAAAGGGATAACATGGTAATCACTATCAAATAAATCATGCTCAGTAATATATCCTAGCATCAAAAGGTCTATGAAAAGGATCACAATTAGCATAATCTTAAAAAAATACTACTTTCTTCTGCACTGTCCTTGAACATGTACAAATTTGGTGATGACTATTAGCTTTAATAGCATGAGTATAATTACGACTAAGAAATTTCCGCCTAAGATCAAGGGGGGGCCACCACATTCATCCTGGAGTGACGTCCATGAAGTTACCCTCCCCCCCCCCAATGGCACCAGGACAAATCTAATTGCCTTATATTGAATGGAATCTAAACTAGCCTTGAGTGAATTTGAAGCAGAATCAAAAGCCTCCTACCATAATCCATATGGCCTAATCAAAACCTTATAAAGGCAAGCAAAAGAGGGCCATCTGCAACCCAGAAGCATCCAGATATACAGCGGAGCAAATTTATTCTAGTACTACAACTTTTCTTGATATATTCAATATGACTACTCCAAGAACCTGGGCCTATGCAGAAAAAATATTGGGTAAAATACGTATAGTGAATAGTAAAAGGAAAAGCTTTGCTTGTCAAGTAAAAGGTAAAACATATGCAGATTGGTATGCATACCTTTACCTTTTACTTCGTAGTAATGCTAGTACTTGCCTAGTCTTTACTTATGAATTCAATAAATCCTGTGCATACTATAGACCCTTGCACAAAAGGCCATTGTCAATCATATAGATGTCCTTGAGATATGCTTCACCAGTTACTAACAACTTTCATCTGCCACCCAGCTTGTATTGACAATTATGTTTCTTTTTGGTATGCTTGTGCATTGTCGTGGGAGGACCAACCTCACGAAGATTTGAATTAATAACCCTTTCTGTAAACTCAGCCATTTTACATGTAGGTGTTATGTTATCGACACATATGTTATTAGTATCCGGCACGGTAGCTCTTTCTGTCTACCTTGAATTTTCAGCTCTACTTAGGAAAACTCTAGTAAATACTTGGTTTTAATTGCATATCAATGGAAGTATTTACTTACTTTTCAAGTAAAAGGTTGTTGAGCAAATTCTAGTAGTAAAAGCTGTTATAAAGCTTCTACTATACATTTTATGCATATACATTGAGTAAATACTTCCATTTTTAAGTAATAGTATTTACTCTACTTTTAATGCATACGGGCCAATGTGGAATTGAAACTAATAAACCTAAAATTTGTATCTTCTTAAATCAATCATATTGCCATCAACCTTAATATTGATACGAGGATTTTTTCTTCTCTACGAGTACAAAGCACCCAACCGTTTTAGGACAGAAAAGTTGTAAAAAAGCCCCATGTTTACATACCATTTGTACAATTGAAAATCAAGACTAGTCTGAATCTTACGACAAGCAAAACTAATATTTCTATGAGTTTTCCATGGCAATATCATCTGCGAATTGGGAAATTTGAACAATTCTTTTCATTTCACCACCGTCATTGGAGATCAGAGACTGCAATATTAAAGCACAGACTAACTACACTCCTTGAGGCCACAGCAACCATTATCATTAAAAAATTCATCTTACTAAACCCATTCACTCTTTAAACTTGAATAAACCTATTCGATAGAAAAATCATCACTCCTTGGACATACGTCACTAATACCAGCATTACATTATTTTTATAATAACTCCCTTACCCCAAACCTACATAAATGCCTTCGAATTCAAGACATTGCCACTGTACTCCTCTTTATTAACAAAGCTCTATTAATAAAAGATTCAAGATTCACTAAGATGGTCAATAGTACGCCTAACCACCCCTGCGAAAACCACTCTGTGCAGGATTTAAGTTAGCCCTTCGACTCCAGCAACCACAACAGCCTACCATTAACCATCCTTTCCATAACTTTATACCTAATGCAGAGGTCAAGGCAATAGGTCTATATGATAATGGATCAGAACCTTTTACCTGGTTAAGAAGGAGGTGTAAGAAGCATAATGAGCATAAGTGTCTGTAAGTAGTGGTGATGGCGTCTGAGTACAAGAACGGTACCAGTGTTGTAACTTGTCAATAAATAATTCATTTTGTGTGTAAAGCTAGCCAGCCATCAACAAGCTTTAGACCAGACACGCCCCCATTGAATACATTGTACTTCGATTTTTCAAAATGATAGAAGCCTATTTTGAAAACAAATTTATGAAAAAGTGTTGACTGTTATTAAAACCACTGTGACTTTTTCTGCATGTTGAATAGTTGTACAACATAGTAGTACTCTTTATATATGCCGACCCTCTCCATGTTAGGCCGTCTCCTAGACAAAAATCACTTCCTGTTTGTGGATAAATGCCAGCGTTGATTTTACCACCCTGGTGTTCCCAGTAACAAGCCATGGGTAGTGTATTTGCTCTCCTATGGTTAGTCAAAGGCTATGAATAGGCCATGTTTAAATAGCGTGACACAGTATTGATTTGTTGTTACCCGGTACTCAGAAGGTCAAGAAGGTGAATTGACCTATGCCTGTTTTTATTATGTGTCAGTTTCAAGTAAAGAAATAAACAAGTTTTAATTTGATAGCTTATAATATTTTGGTGTGAAAAAAAATCATATAGGCTTCAGTTCAATTATTAAGTTATAGTATTTAAAATTCCAAGAAATTTTGATAGGATTTATTTTCATTTTGAGAAGCAGTAGTTGTACGAGGGTGTGCATACACAGGGGAATTATTTATTCCCTGACAAGTTACACTGTGCACGGTACAGAGATACAAGAAAGCGTTTGCTGTGTTGGAAGTCCTTGGGTGTTGCGAACTGTGTTGTGAAATCTCGGCTTAAAATGAAGATATTGTATTGCCATGGGATTTATTTATTTTTATGTTACTTATAATCCTTTCTTTAGGCCAGGGTAGCCCACTTCAGTGGAAGCCCTGATATACACATTTACATTGTACAGAAGATCTATGTATACAAGCTAAAAATACAATGTATAAATACACATACATACATACTAAAAATAAAAGTACACATTATATGAAACTACAGAGACATCTACAGCAGTAAAGAATATGCTTAGGGAGCGATAGTTATTTAAGGCAGAGGGGGGAGTGTGATATTCAAAATGTTTTTTTACCTGATTTTTTCAGATTCCCCCATCAATTTTTCCATATGTTATTCCAGGTTTTCCCCCTTATAACTTACAAATCTTTCAGACAGGTTCCCCCGCCTAGTTTCCGATCACTGTATCAATGTGGTCATGATAATAGATAGGCAAATAGCATATTCCCTCCGTACCCAGGTTGTACACGAACACATATGCATGAAGGAATTGGGTCAGTGACAGTTTGTAAAAATGAACTAGTTCTTACAAAACTTTTTTTTGTGGCAATCTTCAATCTCATGAAACGTTTTTAAAACCCTCGGCTTACCAAGGGGAGTGGTTACACCCCCTTTAGTGAACTTTCCCTCTGGTGCGCCAAAATTGCCAAAAGCTTTCGTAAAAGCTTCCAGATAATGAACATCTTTCTCCATCCTTTTCCATTAATTTTACAACCAAAAATGGAAGGTTAGCACCTTCCCTGGGTTAGGGTATATGGCTTCAAAGTCGAAGGGTAGGGGGGGGGGTTGCCACCCAACAAGGAAATTTAGGGTACAGTTTTTTTTTTAAATATTTGCACAGTATGGCTTCTAAAACACGCTTTGTTTAAGAAACACTAGCCATTTGCCATCATTTAGAAACCACTGAAAAATCCTATATACCCTCATTTTTTTTAGTAGCACAAAATTGGATTTTTCCCTATTTTCTGTGGAAAATGCCAATTTTGCTGACGGAATTTATGACGTCCATTGTGACTCCATATAAGGTACGTTATACTGATTTTGGTATCAATGGAAGAGGAAAGGGCCTTTAGCTATCCATGATATCACAATCCATAATATACAGCGTTGCTTTATAACGATTCCCGGGAGTGGGAACCCCCCCTTTGTAAAACCGTGTTTACAACAAAAAAAAAGGGTTTGGTAATACGAAGGTTACATGCATTTTTAATATGATTTTATCAATGAACATTTTAGTTCATTCATAGATCTTCACCTATATAATGACTGTACATCAACTTAACCCTGATACACTGGAGTCGAGTGCCACCTTTATACCTTGTACTGTCTTGCTCTGTTTGTAGTTTATACAAACATGTTCTGTTTGAAATTTTCTGATAGCAGATTTGCTATAGATGTATACAATGTATTAAGATTAAAAACTTGAACCCTAATTTCTCAGATAAAATGGGGGGGGGGCTACTGCATGGAAAATGGACTATTTTCTGACATTTTCCACTATTTGCCTTTGGTCTGATTTTCACACATTTTAACAACCATTTCTCAAGCTTGCCAAATACACTAGGCCGATGATTCAATAAATTTCAAAGTAGGTTGTCGGTAACCAGGGTTGGGCTACTTCCACCACGCATTGTTTTTCAAATGGGTGCATAATGGAACAGCTCATTCAATTCCGTATTAAATTACAATGTGCGTGAAACAACAGTGGTCCAACATTGTTTTACACTATTTCAGAAAAAAATGAAATAGCTCTGCTTCAGCCCCCACACAATTTGAATAAGCAAGTTTAATGTTGGCAGTGGTCATAAGTTAAAATGGTGTCATAAACCTATTTTACCATAGAATCTAATACCATGATCAAAATAAATGTTTTCCAAATGTATATTTTTTCTGTTACAGCCTGTAACCTCCCAATTCCTTTAACAATACCATTGCATTGTATCATCAGCAAAAAGTACAGTGGTAGCCCATTAACACAAAGTTGGTTCCGCGAATTCCATTTTTACTCATGTCAACAGTGAATTCCTGTTCACTCATCATAAAATAATGAAACATACAAGTTTAGAAATAGAAGTCACTACTTGTTACCAGGAATTTCATGTTAAAAAGGTCATGTTAACGATTTGACACTGTAATAGCCTATAGCAACTGAAAATTAACTATATGCAAATTAATTACATGATTATTCTGTTAGAATTTTTGAAGCCCATGTAGACAGTCCATTTGAATATGAACAATTTGTGTGCATTCAATGGAACTAAAATTTTAAATCTCTTTAAAATGTTGTTTGTCCCAACTCAAATCGAATGTTTCCATTCCATATCAAGATAACGTATATTAATAGTTGTATTTAACACAAATTTTTAACACATACACTAATTATTGAGAAAATGGCCTGTATTGAAAGTTGAGACTGCTTTTTTTCCCTATAGTGACAGACTGCTTTAAATGGTTAAAAACCCTTTATATTCAATGATTTTCCACCACAATCTGAAACCTGTGGCCAAGTATTACACATATCAAGATACAAAAATCAAACAAATAGTTTTAGTAGGTAGAAGGGGGGTCCTCGTGCACCCCCCCCTAAATCACTTTCTAATCAATGTCTCTTTCAGAAACAAATGCGTAAAAACGATTAGCTATGTTAAAAAAAATCACCAATTGTCCCACGTTCCATTTTTTAAGGTAAATTTAATGCAAGTAGGGATCGCCATTACATAACAATATATTTCACCGTATCTCACCAACAAGAAACAAAAATTGTTTTTCTAGAGCCATTAAGACCTCTTGTCACTCATAGTTGTATTGTTGTTTTTTGCCTTCGGATCAATATGGCAGCCAACATGGCCGCCTCAACGATCTACAAAGTATAAAGGCTAAATGCCCTGTTTTTAAATTTATTCGTATAGTCATAAAATGAGAAAAAAAATTAAGGAATATGTGTCTTCGACCATTAGAAACTCATATTTGCCTGTTTTGCTTAGTGGGTATATTTAACATTCAATATGGCGGCCCATTTGTCCGCCTTCCAATGTGTTAAAAACTTAGAAATTACCTTATATTGTTCCCCAAATTAGGATGAAAATGTGATTACCAAGTCATGAGAAATGTGTGTTTGACCACTTAAACCCAAAGCTGGGATTTTTGTTTGGTAACTTATTTGAAAAATGAAGATGGCGGCTAATATCCCCGAGTTAAAAAATCTTGAAAGCAGCTTTATTAGCCGACATCTTGAATTTAAGAAATACTACTGGAACAAAAATAGCATTATGAGTTACCGAATGATACTAGACATATTTTAATTTGCCCTTTTATTATTCTTTCTGGGCGCTATGTCTAGATATATGCCAACTAGGGTAATTTTTAAGTTTAAATTCTTGTAATGGGCCATATTGACCGCCATCTTAAATTTTAACAAACAGAATGGCCAGCCCTGTGTGTTTTAACTGGTCAAACGCATATACTCATACTTTAATTCCACATTTTTCATCCTAATTTGGGGACAATATAAGGTATTTTCTAGTGTTAACACATTTTGAAGGCGGACATATTGCCGCCATATTGAATTGTTAAATATTCTCACTAAGCAAAACAGGCCGATATGAGTTTCTAATGTCAAAACATATATCTTAATTTATTTTCTTCATTTTATGACTATCGACTAAATAAAACAGGCATTTACCCTTTATACTTTGTAGATCTTTGGAGACGCCATGTTGGCTGCCATCTTGCATCCGAAGCAAAACAACAATACAAATATGCATCGGCAAGCGGTCTTAATGGCTCTAGAAGAACAACTTTTGTTTCTTGTTGTTGAATACTGTGAAAAACTCTATTTTTCTTAATGGCGATCCTAATTTGCTTAAATTCTGCCTAAAAATGGCACGTGGGAAGCAATTTTTGAATTTTTTAACAAGCTATCGTTTTCTACGGCATTTTTTCTGATCTAGAGACTCGATTAGAAATTTATTTAAAGGGGGTGCACGAGACCCCCTTCTACCCACACTAAACTAATTGACAAACAACTAAAAAACAAATCACCCCTATCGTTTCCCCCCATTTTTCTCACTTTCTGCACTATGCCCTGTTGAAAAGAAGGACGAAAGTTTGTCAGGGAACAGCAACTTTAACATATAAAAACAATCCTGTTATTCCTACATAATTATGTACCAACTGAAATGAGGTTCTTTAAAATAAGTGTGTGTAAGCTGTATTGCTATTAAATCAAGGTTGTGACTGAGTTATACAAGTGCTTAACTTTTTAATTGTGTTGTAGTGTTTTTGTTGAAATGACCAATCATTTATTGCAGCAGGTCTTCATGACACCTCAGTGATAGACTGAGTCATGTCGCCTACAGGGTCTTCTCACCATGTCTTCAAAAAATTTCAGTTCCCCCCTTTACTACTTGAGGAAAATTCAGTTCCCCCCTATAGCCAGCATATTTTTTTCAGGTTCCCCCCAAAAAGTGACCATCCCCCCCCCTGCCATAAAATAACGATCGCTCCCTATGTGGGATTTACAAAGATGTATTGAAACTACAGAGGGACAATCTACACGGCAGTACAGATATATGCTTATGTGTGATTTAGGATATTTACAAATGTAGATGCTTTAAGCTGAGGATAAAATAAGCTATGAGTGCAATAAAAATATTGGGGGGAGGACGCAGTCGAGCCCAATATTAAAACTCATATCGAGACCAATAAATATTGGCGAAAATGCATTTCCAATGTTCCAAGATTTGTTCGGATCCAATATTTTCCCACACTTGCGATCCATAATAATCAAAATATGGTTTTACAAGTATTTAGGAATATGACCTGATGACAGGGATGGTCATCTTAATGGGTCTTCTGGACTTCTTGTTAATTATTCCTTTCTAGTTTGTAGCATTTACTATAGTGTTCCCGTGTTCTTTTAAAACCTTGGGGGGGGGACAACATGGCGGGGATGTCCGCAGCCCGTCACTGATGAAGCGGTGGTGAGAGATACAAGGAAGCGTGTGTGTGTGGGGTCGGTGGTTGTATAGGAACTCAAAACTAAACATATTTTAGCAAATCTGTGAAAATTTTTAAAGAAGCTGATTTCAAACTGGATTTTTGCTAGGTAAAGGTTTTGTCAAACATTTACCCAAAAAAGGTGGTTATTAGTAGGGGGTGGGGAAATTGTTTTTGGGGAGTCAAATGCAGATCAACAGGGGTCAAATTTTGAAATGATCCAATCAGGTTGAAAAGTAATATTTTAATCAGAAGGATTCCAAAACGGTGTAGTTTGTACTATCTGCGGCCGAAAGTTTTGGAGTTATAGGCTAAAAACATCAAAAATCAATAAAAAAAGGGTCATTTTCAGTTGTACAGGGGTCAAATTTTAAAATTATCCCGATTTGGATACAAAATGGTGCCAATCATTGATGGAGCTCATAGGATTAAAATAAGGAATAGTTCTGACTGTCTTAAATGCTTAGTTCCCTATGTAGGGGGCACCAAAGGTCAACATCCATTGCATTCAATAGGGCTTGACCTTGTTTCCTCCCCCTACTAAGAATGCTATTTATGGGTCTGTTCCGGATTTCTTGCTTTGGTCAGAATCCGCTTTGGTGTTTTACAGCCGATTCTGCTATGCCGTTTGCCTAACTATTACCTGGGGAACTACACACGTGTTCAAAGTCCCAAGTAGGCGTGAAACGCCTAAAAGCTTCCGAGGTAAACTGCAGTCCGTTATCCGATATGAGCTGCGTCGTTCTGCCATACCGTGCGAAATTTCATAAACCGTCCAATTATAACAAGAGCACGGGTATTCATAATAACCAATAACACCATCATTACAAAGTTACCATACGCTCATAAAAGAAAGCTTCGCTTTTGGTGTTTCCTCTCAGTTTTTTAGTTTCTTCTCCTTAAAATTTGCAGAATCCCTGTTGTCATGGTTGCATTTTCTTCTGACTTCCACCAGACGTGCTTTCTTTGCAAAGGCGGACTTTCCTTTTTCAGGTCTGTGAATAGCTTTCCTGAATCAACCATACTGTGTACACGGGAAAACCAAGAAATCCCGTGGAATTCAATCATGCCATGCGCTTCATTGCAGTGGTTTGTTTATATACAGCAACGCTGCAGGATTCACACCGGTAATAACATGAGAAACAGAGTAAGTCAAGCCCCCGCTGCAAATGATGGTGTGTTTTGTGAACCGGTTTCTAAATGTACCCTAAAAACAGAGAAATAGCGAGATCTGGGTTGAAAATCATGGTTGCTATCAATATTAAGTACAAAATCTGAATGAATATCAAAAAAGGTTGGCATTGCTACTTTTACTTTGATCTGACATACTAGGCTAGCGGGCAGATCTCATAGCGTTTACAAAGGTGACGCACCCCTAACAAGTACATGAAGTTTTGCTAAAATAAATGCTAAAATTGATCAAAATCAGTGTCTACGCGTGTTCCCACTTCTAGATGCGCACTTTTTCTTGAAAATGAATTAAGTTCATCTCCTTTTTTCCCCTTGATATAGTGACCAGGGATGAAAGCCGCCCGTTATAATAGGACAATGACTTCAAGGATTCACACCATGTAAATAACTTGAGAAACAGGTATCCAGCCCCACTGCAAATGAGGTTGGTTGTTTTTTGGTGACCCTCGCCTAAGTATACCCTAAAACTGAGAGAACTTGCGAGACCTGGGTTGCAAATCATGGTTGCTATCAATATTAAGTATAAAATCTGTAGAATATCAAAAAAATGTGTCATTGCTATGTTATTTTGATCCGACAAAGCAATTTTAACCGTATTCCTTACGGGAAAAACACCTGAGCTTGAAATGCTCGACCTCCAGGTCCCACGGTGCCTCTAGGTCTTCACTGTCCCATAGCTCGAAATTTGGGGATACTACCCTATTCATGATAATTTGGGTATGAGCTTATTATGACCTTCAAGCAGAATGTTAGCTTTAAGGTCTGAGATGTGTCATTGAGGAGAAAATGACGTTTCCATCTCGGCCATTTTGTACAGGAACGAATGGGACCAAGCATTTTAGTGGTGTGACACCTATAGCATCAGTGTGAAGAGATACGAAAATAGTTCGTGACCTCCACCTAACCTCGTATAAATTTGATCTTTCAACTTGTTTTCAAAAACACCAGTGATAACTAAAGCAATCCCCCCTGGCTAGGATTCACACCATTTAATAACGTGAGAAACCGGAGTCATCCCCCACTGCAAATGAGGTGTTTTTTTTTTTTGGTACCCTCGCCTAAGTTAACCCTTAAAACTGAGAGAAATGGCGAGAATCTGGGTTCCAAATCATGGTTGCTATCAATATTAATATAATCTGTAGTAAAGAATCAAAAAAAAAAAGTGTCAGTGATATGTTCTTTGGATCGACACCCAATTTTAACCGTATTCTTACAGGTAACACTGACTGAAAAGTGCTGTGACCTCCAGGATCCACCGGTGCATAGCTAGTCTTGGCGGCCCAGTCGCTCGAAAATTTTGGGGATAACTACCCGAATTTCATGATGATGTGTAGGAGGATATGATGATCTTCAGGCAGATGTTAGCTTGAAGGTCGAAATTGTTCCCTGAGGACAAAATGACTTTTTCATCTCGCCATTTTGTACAGGAACACATGGGGCAGCATTTATTGTGTGAACCCTATGTTTTCTGTGCAGAGCGGGGGGGGGGGGGAGGGGGGGGGTCAGTGCAGGAGAACTGCTCGCGAGGCAAGATAAGGTAAGTGTTAATGGAGCTGTAAAACACTCTAGCCTGGCTCAATGTTTATGAAGCGAATGTAAACTGACCGAGTCTAAGGTGCAAAATTCGGCAGTCTGGCTTGTGCAATGGTTTTTTGCCGATTAAAAAGCCCTCAATATATGGATAAAAGATAGGCCATGGCAACTTTTTTGTGATGTACATGCCGGTTTACCAGGGATGGCGGCTCTTCTTTTATCCGGAAAGTGACTATTGAAACATGTTAAATTGAAATGTTTATCACTATAATAGTCTTTTGGTGTTACATTGCTTAAAGGCACCCCCCCCCCGAGTAAACCCCCTCCCCAGAGTAAAAACCCCTCCGCGAGTAAGCCCCTCCTTTAACTTCTCAAAGGCCAGGCACTATCAAGGAAGCAAAGAGTAAGTTATTTCATTTCTGATATATGCTTTTAAAGCAATGAAACAGAAAGGTTTTTTGTGAAGCCCTATTTAGAAATCCTTCATTATTAGATAGCGATATGATATTTTGGACTACTAATTTTTGTTGCCACTTAATAAAAAAAAATTTCTATGAATGATACAACATTGAAGGGGGTTTCAATAGACAAATGACATGGCAGTAATTTCGAATCTGAGGCTCTATAGGAATTCACACCAGTCAATAACATGAGAACCGGTAAGTCCCACCCCCACTGCAAATGAGTGGGTGTTTTTTTGGTGACCCTCGCCTAAGTTAACCTAAAACTGAAGAAATTTGCGAGACCCTGGGTTCCAAATCATTGCTGCTATCAATATAAAGGTGGTTGTTCCGATTTAATGTGTATTGTGTTCTCTACTTGATATGGGAGCCTGCACTTGCACATACACCCCATCAAGGACCGTGGGAAACAACTTGCGGTTTATGGTAGACGCATAAATGCATGTTGCAAAGCCCTTTTAATACTGTGCTAATAAAGTGGTTAACAAACTAAAATGGCGTTTTTTGTTTATATCTTAGGATTGAAATGGATTTCGAGGGCTCAAATTTCAGGACGACAATGAGGGAAAATACGCCTTTCATCTGATATCAAAATCGATACTACTTACGGGTACAATCAGGGGGGTTCCAAAGACGATCGGAACGCAACGCCCCTTTAAGTATAAAATATGTAGGAATATCAAAAAAAAAAGGTGTCATTGATATGTTATTTTGATCCGAAAACCCAATTTAACCGTATTCTTACAGGGAACCACCGGACTGAAAAAGTTGTCTGACCTCCAGGGTCCACGGTGGCATGAGTCTTCACGGTCCAGTAGCTCGAAAACATTTTTGGGAAACTACCCTAATCTGATTGATTGGGTTAGGAGATATGCTGACCTTCCAAGCAGAATGTTAGCTTTAAGGTCTGAGATGTTCCAGTGAGGAGAAGGGTGGAAAATGAAGTTTTCATCTCGGCCATTTTGTATAGGAACGAATGGGACCAGCATTTAGTGGTGTGAACTTCTGGTTTCTGGGACTGCAAAGCCCATTGTTATGTCCATGACGTAACAGCTATTTTGAATTATGTTCACCGCCGGATTTAGATTGAGCTACAACTTCATTTACGAAGAAACTCAAACTTCTGCGGGGAGTTCAATAACTTTGATCGTATTATTTAATATTTATTCAAAAGGAACGAAGAGAGGCAAAAGTCATGAGAGATTTTGATTGGCAAGCTATGACCGGAACATCTTGGTGCAGAACACACACCCATATTAATCATATTATATAGGACTTATTTCAATTAAAAAGTTTGTTCCGCACCGGTTACATGCATTTCATATAGGTGAATGATTTTGAGTCTGCTATGAACGCAATAAAATTGCATTAGAAATGGGGGTACGCGGCAAGTTAACGTGTTTGGTTCTGCACAAAGATGTTAGGTCACAGTTTGCCAAACAATTTTTTCTCATGAGCTTTGTCACCTTCGTTTCCCTTTCGACTATAAGGATCTGAAATATTAGGACACACAGTTAGAAACCTCTAACTGTATTTAATTCGTGAAGAAGCTGAAAGAGGACAGTAATTTGGGTTCCAACCGTCATGAAAAATAAGCTAATTAAATCCGGGGGGGGGGTGGTATAAACACCTGAAATCTTTCAGTTGCATGGATAATAACAATGGATCTGCAGTTCCAGATGAAAAAGAATATGTGAAGTGTTTGATCTTGTCTAAATACCGAGCGCGGATTTACTTATCAATAGCCCCCATTATTTGCTGGAGTCAAGGAATCATGGTGTACACACGGTAGGTCACTGCTATTCAGGACCATAAATTGAGATGACGATGACATTAATCACAAATTTGTTTATAAATGCACCGGCTCTTAACCACCTGCTTGGGCTCTTTTTGGATTGACCATATGGCCGTCAGTGCCTCAATACGAAGAGAACGATTTTCCAAGCCATTGTATTAGAGATCGGTTGTTCGAAACCCATAATGCGCGGTTCAGCATCTAAGTACTTTTAAATTTGTCCGAGCTAGCGCTCTTTGTAATGAGGAAGAGGTTTCCTATTTTCATTTTAAAAACTATATTTCTCAAGAATCCAGGCTCATTTCATTAAAAATTAGGCACAAATGTATGCCATTTTTGATAAAATTTATAATTTTACAGGAAAACGTAAATTAAAGGCGTGTTTTTAATTCAGGTTAAAGTAAACGCGATGTAGCTTTCATACAGGCCAGAACTTGACAACCACCGATCATCTTTTCAATGGTGTGAAAGAATACATGGATTGTGGCAAAAACTGATAGCGTAAATAATAAACATGGCGGCTTCGTTAAAATCGTCTATGCTACGAAGTTAAGCCTTGGAAAATGGTGTTGTGTTGTTTTCTTCGCAAGGAATACTACCAAGCCATGAAAAACCATATGGTACGTCATATTTAGGGACATTTGTAATTATATATGTGACGAGAGCTTTCATACCAATAAATCCCTTTAAGGTTTTTTTTTTAATTGGAAAAGGAAGAAATGACCCTTTATTCTACCATTTTGTACAGGAAAAACGATAGGACCAGGTAAAAGTGGGGGGGGGGGATTTTTTTTAAAAAAACAATTTTCGTAAAAGCGGACTTGCCCCCAAAAATGTCTTATAATGGGACTTATTGAACATCTCATCCCAAAAGTGGAATTTCTTGTCAAAATTTTTCTATTTTTTTACTGCGTAAGGGGCCCTGACTTAGTACTTGTATTACCGGTGGTGGAAAACTTGCAACGGCCGTCAGAATTTATTATCGGAGATCCCAAAATTAATAGAAAACGGCCGCACTTGAACACTATGCCCAAGTTTAGCTCTTTCCATTAACAGGTATGGCTGATTAGCCAACTTACCACTAACATTATTTGTTTCAGAATAGTTCATCCTATATCATGTACAGAGTGAAATAGCCAGAAAACAGTGAATTGGCACATGTCACAGCTAGGCAAAAGTAATTGTTGCTGCCAATTATTTTGATAATTGGAAAGTTGGGATGAGGGAGGCCAATGATTGGTTGAAATAGTTTCGGGATGTTTCAATTTTTTTGGGAGGGGGAGGTGTATGAGTTTTGGTATTAATGTCCTGTTTTATTTTTTTTTGGTACGTTCTGGTTGCTGGTGGTAATGGGCAGAATGAAGGTGGTGTAGTTTGGTTTGTGTCAGATTGTGGTTATGGTGTCGATGTATGGTTCAGGTGCAGGAATTATGTGTATGGGTGTTTAAGTATAAGGGTATGTGGTTTGGTGTCAGGTAAAGTGTCAGGCATTTGGTGCCAGGTGGGGGTGTCATGTGTAGTGTCACATGTTAGGGTTGGGTGTCAGGTGTCGGCTTTGAGATTTTGGGTGTCAGGTTGTGTGTCAAGTGTCGATGGGTATCGGATGTTGGGTTTGGGTGTCCAGGTTGGGTGTCAGATGTCAATTGCCGGTGTCAATCAAGTGTCATGCCATATGTGTTTTGGTATTGGGTGTCGATGTCCAATGTTTGTTGGTGGGTGTTAAATTTCATATGTTTGTGTCAAGTGCTGGTTCCATGTTGGTGTCGGTGTTGGGGTTGGGTGTCTTGTGTGCATAAGGTAAAATTTTGAAGTGTCGGGTGGTCCTGTTGGGTGTTCACGTTTCAGGTTTCCAGGTTGGGTATCAGGTCAGTGGTGTTGGTGGCAGAATGCCTGGGCTTGTCGGTTAGGGTTCTTAGTGTCTTAAGACCGTGTCCTGGTGCCAGGACTCAAGTATCTGGCCTGTGTCAGGTGTCTTGTATCTGGTTCCTAGTTTCTGGTTTGGGGCATATTACCTTCTCACATGGAAATGTGTATAGTAATAAAGTACACAAGATCTGAAAAACAAAATAATTAGATAAACTTGGATGTATTTTTTTTTTCGCACAATACTCCCAGTAATTGGTCTCGCTATGAGTTTAAAAAAAATTCAGGGCGCTTTTTTAATGGCTATTATTGCCTACTAACAAAGAAAAACAAAAACACATGTGCTCCGCTAAAAACATGAATACGGACTTGCTGGTTGCATATGCCTCCACCGGAGAAAAAGGGCATCTTGTTAAGTTTAATGTTCCTCCGGACATAAACTTTATTGTTTTGTAAGTTTCGTGCCTGTAGACAAAATAAATAGAATGGTACTGCCATTCTTAGGGAAAAAGTACGGGGGAGATGGCGGCAGGCGGTAACACGAATGCATGCAAACCTCTACTTAAAAAGGCGATTTTGAAATTATAACATAATTTTGGGATTTTCACGGAAACCATTCCCGCAAAGCCTAGGGGAACAATAGCCAAAGAAGTATAGTGACCTACATTATAGGCCATTTCTGTACGAGTTTAAATCTGAGTTTGTTGCACCCCCTGGGATAAGGTTTGTTTCCACCCCGAAAAGCTGCACATTAGCGCGTACTGTCTATTTCATAATGCCGCCACTGTTTTATTAAAACTGCCATTGTAATTTCATTTTGATTATGGAACTTTATTGCAATGAAATGAGGTTTTACCTTCCTGAAGTGGCCTTAAACATTTAAGCGTCCAGAATGGCCGCCGGAAGGAGACATGTTTTCTTAAATGAACTTAAAATTGGCAATGACCTTGCGGAATTCAGTGAAGCAGCCATACATTGTACCATCTCTGGCTAGATCATAATTTGAGAACCCTGTTGTTTGGACCGATAAGAAGGGCCAATCAGTGGTGACAGCAGCCAATATCTGCAATATTAAATACACTACAACGAAATATTTAAAGATCAACTTTAGACCTTGCTAATCCACTATGACGCTCCTATCGAAGCTTTAGCCGCTAAGGCTGCACTCGATGACGCCTACACCGTGGTGCTTGAGGAGCATGTTTAAAGGAGATATCGCCTCATTTAAGGATACAAAGTTTTTCATCCTAATGTGGTGACCCCCTCGACAGCCTCTTCCCCCCCCCACTTTAACACCATCAAACCTCAGATTTGTATTAGCAGAAAGCTCATATTTTCTCATTACCCCCAGTGAAAGTTTTTGGCCCGAAAAATTTTTCTTTTTGAGGTTAGCGGATAGCCCCGAGCAAGAAACTATTGGTCCAGTTCGTGTCACACGAAGATGTTTTGAACCAAGTCCGGTTGAGACAAGAACCAATTTTTAGTTTGGCTGTGGACAAGGCTATATATTGAAGCCTTACACCCTACGTTGAAAATACGCTGCTGCCTGCGGGAGACCCACGAGGCTAATACGAATCAAAGTGAAAATAACTGAAGAGCACCTGACCCTGGTTTCCGCACTTTAGTTCTCTCTCTACTTCACAAACCATTTCAAAATCACACCAACTTCGATGACCTTTGTTTCAATTACAAGATAGCGACGCTCTTCCCATCTCGACCGGACCTTTTCAGAGCTACCTGAGAAACTGAACAACACCCAAGACGCCTGGTCCCCGACAAAATTCCTTCAGTAATCTGGAAGAATCCACTATTGATGATAACTGTTAAAAAATTTGTAACAACATCTAACTACTTGGGAAACAAACCAACTTCCTTTCACTCATCGTTCGTCCAGCTCATCTAACAAACAAGTTGACTCCACTACCCAAATTACAGAGGAACAACACTGTCACCATGGCCTCTAAGATCTACTACTCAATGATGTTTGAACAGAAATCACTCCCTCACATAACGAACCATGCTTCACACTATCCCAGATACTTACCCATAGACGAGTTAAGAATTTCAAAGACAAAAGCTTAATTGTGGTTTCTCCAAGACTTTTGACAGTGTCAACAGGCAATGACAGGGATGTTAATGCTGCTTTCTCACCAACTACGTTTACAGAGTAGACTGTCAAAGCAATTGCCGTCCATGAATAATTATCCATCTGCTTTGTGCAGCCCATGGATGGACCAACAACGGGTTTCCTAACAACTACTGGAATACTCTCCCGGATACTCTTGCTCCCTATTTCTTTGTAATCTTGGTTGATTATATCACATCCAGACAGAGTCTTGACATCATGAACTACAAGTGACTCACCATTAAACCCAAACGTTCTAGGCGTCACCAAACTCTCACGACCTTTACTAACTCAACGATCTAGCTCTAATCTGTGGTGCCCAAGATCTACTCGTTCGTTCGTGCAAGTCCCAAAATCCAGTGGGAAGCGTCTTTAACCAGCTGATCGTTTCATCATCCAGTTGATCAGCTGTAAATTCCTCGTGGGGACTTGTAGACCTCACATTCATCTATGATGTGTGCTAATGGTTTGTGATCTCCACATCGCATTTTGGTGAAGGTTCTACTCCGATCTTGTGAGGAGTCTTTGTACGACCAACGCCAGATCTGAGTCTGTTGAGGTTGACCCATGCGTTCCTATCAGGTCACACCTTTGGGCTTGCTAGTGGGCTGCCACCATGCTTTAGGTTCAAAAAAGAGGATTACCATTGCTCATACCATCTGTCAATTGATCCAGGATGATCGATAGGGATACGTGACTGCAGTGTCATGTTGGGTAGCAAAGTGATTCCGGGGGATTCCTCTGATCCTCAAAGGGGTGGTGGTGGATTAGGCTACCAGGTTCCTCACATTTCTTGCGAGCTTTGATCGTCTGAAGTTTTTTTTGTTTCCTCCTAAGGTTTGCAGAGCTATGTCCAGACAGAATTGAAGGTATTCTACAGGCGTCCCAAAAGGCAACCAATACCAAGTCCCATTGCATCATTCAGAACGACATCATCTTGTGGTAATGTACTCGGTGACTCCATAATGGTGCAGCGTATTCAGCGGTGGAGTATCCCAAGGGAACAGTTGAGGTAGTGAGGTGTCAAGGATGCCCCCCCATCCAGTTCCGCGAGTGCCTCTGAGGAGGGGTTGACACGAGACTGCGTTCTTGGCAGCGCGCTTGGTGTGTTGATGAAAGTAAGGCTAGTCCTTGGGACGCAAGGTACTTCGGTGTTGGGTCCTGTGACAGTTTTTTTCTCCATCTAGAGTGATGTTTAGTTCTCTTTTTGCCATCGATTTGCAAGGTGGAAAACAGAGCCTACGGTCTTGGGTTTTGCTGAGTTTCAAGTGCCATCGGGCAAGAATGGCTTACAGTGATTAGTCTTTCTGCACACTGTTTCTAAGGACTCAAAGGGGTCACAGCTATTCCAAGTGCCGTGTCTTCTGCGTAGGAGTACTGCGAACAACTCCCTTTGGCATATCGAACGTAGATGTTGAAGAGACTGGATGCCAGGACCGAACCTTGTGGACCCCATTCGAATTTGCGCTACTACGCGTTGCCCATTGATGTCTCCAGGCCAAGATCTGTCTTGGATGACAGCATAATGAACTTGACAAGTTGACATCAGGGAAGATTTGAGTAGCTTGAGGTAGAGACCTCGGTGCCAGACTGTATCGTACGCGCGTTAGGTCTATGAAGACTGCTCGAAACTTCTGCTTCTGTCTGGAAGGCTGTCTCGATGTAATTACCATTCCTTTGCTATCTGATCAGTTGTTGATTTCCTCTCGAAATCAGTTGGGTCGGGGAATTTGCCTGTGGACGGTATCATTGATCCTGCCGAGTCTCATCCTCAAGCACTTATAAATTTGAGATAGTAGCGAGATGGGTCGGTAACTCTTGGGTCATTTGCTGGTTTCTTGGCACGTCGAGATTGCAATGACCTTTGAAGTCCCTTCCTCTGGAGGGAATAGTGACGTTCCCATGGAAGTAGAAAGGAAGAGTTGGAAGCCACATCGCACAGCTTCGGGTGCCCAAATTCTTCAAGAATTCTGTATGGATGTTGCTGCCAGAGCTTCCCATTCTTGAGAACTTTAAATTGCTTCCACATCCTGTTGTGGCTACTGATTCAAAACAAAAAAACTTAATCGTGTCATGTTGAAGCCTTCTCGCGGCGGCCCTGTTAATGCCCCATCACCTGTTGTGGCTACCTGATTCAACAACTTAAGTCCACACATCGTTTTTAAAACACCCATGGAACATCTTGAATACACACCCTCAATTCAGGCGGCTGAGCTATCACGAGGACTTTCCTTATGGCAAGCACCAAAGTTTGTATCCTCCGCTGAACTTTATGTCTCAACCCTGCTAAGCGTGACTCATCTTACAGCTCTCCAGGGAGACCGGAGTAATATCATCCCTCCTCCAAGAAACCCTCCTGGCGAATCAATGAGAGAACTGCAAATCAAGATTTGACCTTATTTGCTTCATTCCGCACAACCAGGCGTCACCAGACCTCTTTTTCGGGGGGGGTGGCCCCAAACGGGGGCAAAGGAAATCTTGGGGGGGCAAAATTGAAATTCTGGGGGTGGAGCCCAATATGACAAATTTGGAATTTTCACCAATTTTGGCCCAAACATCGCTGATTTTTGGTGCCCACAAATCACTGAATTTGCCCGAAAAGCTTCATTTTTCTTTAGAGACCAGTGGGTGCAACCTGGGGGGTCAAGAAAAAATTTGGGGGGGTCATTGCCCCCATGCCCCCCCTTGCCGCCGCCACGCGCAACAACAATATGGGATCGCTTCCTATGTGACAAGGCATACACGTGAAGATCACCCTGCAATCTCAATGAAATCGCCGATCCAGTGGATAAAATTTGGGAAGATATGGGAACCCACTTCACCCACATCTATAAGCCACCACCAGCTGAGGCAGACTTCAACTCCCCTTCAGTATTTAAGCGGAGTCCTTCGTCTGCGGATTGCAACTTTAGAAAATACAGCAATGGGGGATACTCCAACACTGACAAATGTCAAACTGTCTTGAATGGTAAGCCCAAGACCTCCACTGCTTGTTTGACAACTTAAGGATCCACCCCCTTCTCTCAAGCATATGGGACATGGACCTGTCCCGACCTGTCAACAGTCACCAGCGACATCCGATCCCGCTGCTCCAGTACGGTCCTCCCTTGATTTCTAGATAGGTCATGGCCCTATCCTGGTCACCAGTGAATCAATGGTCACGATCTCCAGCCTCTACAGAAAGCGTGTAATTTCAGGAAGCAAACTGGTCCAAGTTCAAACAAACTCAACACAGCGAAACTGTCTTCCACGCTGCCAGACCCGGCTTCATCTAACATTAAACGATGCATATTCTGACTTCGTCCATGCTCACCAAGAAGCCAATATTCCATTCCAAGAGGCAGAGGACATACTACCCACCCCCTGTTGGGGGACAAGGAAGCGAACGAGTTATACAAAGGCGTTTTGTAATAACAACTGCGATAATGACGAAGAATAGCAAAGGGCAACCAGCTACTGGATCTGCTTGACCAAAAAGAGACGAACCAGATGGGAGGAGGAGTACCAATATCAACTTTACGCACTCAAGCCGCAAGGCCTGGGAAAAACACCATCAAAAACAACGCTCACCCGGGCGTAGTAGCTGTCAGCTAAGCAGGGTCCGTCTCTACAAACTCCATCGCTTCAGTACTTGTCAACCAAGGGAAAGTGGCAAGAACACACTCCACAGGCGAAAGCCCCACTCTCGTGCTGTTATGCAGAGATTTAAAAACCGCTTCTACAAACATCTCCACCGTCAGCCCAATGTCCCAAACCATTCAACTACGATGAGATCACCGAAACACGATCTACTAACATCCACTTGATAATTGCCTGCAACAAAGTTTTAATTGAAATTGAAATTTGACCGTCAATGGGAAGAAAATCGTAACTCAGACGGTGCAACTCAAGAGGTGAGCGATTTCAAGTGCTAGGATCCTCGCTGCCGACCGACGGAAGACTTACCTGAAAAAAAAAAGGCAATTGAAATAATAAAACGTCACCACATATGGCAATTGGTATCTGCATTTAAACCAACCTGAACTTCTTCGAGCCTGTGTAGAGAGTATCCTGTAACATGGATTTGAGACCGGCCATGAAGAAAGGAACTACAGGATAGAGGGCATGTCACCAACAAAGGCTCCATATGCGAGTACAACAACATAACATGGAGTGAGCACATGACCATATGCGAGTTACAAAACATGTACAACATATATGGAGATACATTGTATCCCTCCAATTCATCCTCTGTTGCCCAGCGTTCGAGAACGATTTGCTGGTCACTGTCATTTGCGATTGATAAGTAGTCTCAGACGTCACCATGTTGGGGTTTATCAGGCCTAATAAGGGTGGTCGCCCCTTTACTTACATTGATGCGAATTGCTCGAGACTTCCAGCATATCCATCTGACAATCCCAACTTAATGTAAGTGTTGACTGTTCAGCCATGTGTTTCAGTGTCATTTATCTGATAGGCCAAATACCATGCTGACAGTTACCGCCGAAGACTGGGAAAAGGCCTCATCCCAAGGTCCACAACCTCTATTTAGGACTCGCTATATACGGATTGAGCAACAGGAACCAATTGCAAGCAGCAGTTCCAACTGCGTGATGAATTCCATATTGCCAAAGAATTTGACCAGCCCATAAGAAATCGACTCCACAGGTATGAATTCAAACGTGAGAATGGAGCTCTGTACCTCTTCACAAGTAAGTCAAGGTTTGTGTCTCCACGAATGACAAACAACAGCAGAACAAAACGTTTTTGCCGAGAAGATACAATGGTTGATTTTGAATGGCAATTTTGGAGGTAGCTCCTTTATGGTCTGGGATGGAATCAGCGGTACGTACCGAATCACATGTCTTCCCCCAGCGTGTGTGGAATCAATGCACTCAGATACCTCAAAGAACATTCTCTGACCCCTAGTTTTGCCTAGCCGGTGCTGTGGGTGAACATTTTGTTCTAATTGACGATAACGCCCGTCCGCAGCCAGAATAGTCAACGACTTCCGGGAGAGGAGGACATTAGCACATTAGGTGGCCAGCACGTTCTCCAGACCTGAACCTGCTGAAGATTTGCGGGACATTATCGTGCAGAGTTAGACAACCAAATATGCCCTCCTAAGGACACTGGAAGAGCGAAACTCAAACACTCGACTGGAACCTGTGAGACATTGATCAGGAATGATTTCAGATTGATGAAACATGCAGGCCCGATGAAATGATGCGTTCGCAATCAAGGTCATATCACTGCTGAGATGAAATCCAAAACAATGACAATGGGTTTTGCAATTTTGTTTTTATCATCTTATTGTTACTACAACTGTGTTTTTGTCAGGCTCACGGAATTGGGTTCACTACAGCTTCGTGTGCACTGAACTGGACACCATTGTTTCTGTTGGGCTCTTGATAAGGTCAATCCAAAAATATCCCCATAATATTTTCAAAGCACAAGAACTAGAAATGGTCTTAACAGCACAATGGTCAAACATCACAACATATTCAAACTAACATTAAACCACCCAATTCACATCATTGGCAGGGAAACTGTTATAAATGGTAGGCCCCTAAATGCTATTGATATTCAGCAGGTACCTGTTATACACTAATCCAGTTTTACACATTCAACACCTCACTGGCAGCCATAGCTGGGTGCTTCCTGCTTGATCACCCAAATGTGCAGATTAAGTGGTGTAGCTTTTGAATTGTACTTAATCAAGCGTTGTTACAGACGTACAAAAGAATTGAAAGGTTTCGGGTTGGATGCCCCCCAGTTATGGCGGATCAATTCGGACCATCATTGGGCTGGTCGGATTTTTGTCATAACTGGCTCAATGTATACACTGTACCAGTGCATCAATATCACAAATTTATCGCTTTATTCCGTTAAGCTTATGTAGATTAAATTCAACTTCTCCTCTCACATCCTCCCTCCTAGTGTAGTGGATAAGAGCATCGATTTATAAAGCAGGTTATCACAGGTTCGAATCCAACCATGGCCTTTTAAAATCAAGGTATTTTCAATAATATTTTAAGGTAAAGAGAAACATATAGTCCTGGGTTGGACATACGCGTGATTACACTACGTTACAAGGACCCAGTAACCCGTTCTACTGGTACCTTGCTGTATAGCACTGTATGAGTGGATTAGTTGGAGTACAGTTATAACAGGTACCGGCTGAATAGCATCTACCAGTTAAACAGGTTACTGCTATGTGAATTGGGTCCATCAACAGTCAAAAGACGATGTGATGAAAACTTTTAATTGTACATGTTGTCGCTTGTTCTCTTGCACAATCTCCCTCACTGTTCGCCTTGTGACACTTGCATATTATAACAACTATCAAAACAAGCAATAGTACGCCCCCAATAGACGCTCCAATGTATACCCAAAGCAAGCTATCACCATCTGTAAAGATCATTCAAACAATAGTTTAAAAGAGGTATATTCTTCACTTATGTTTTACTACATAACTGACAAAGTCAGTAGCACTTGGCTACCTAAATGACCTGACCTCAGATGCAGTCATCTGCGGTCATTTGGGTAGCCAATTAAACAAAACAAAAAGTAATAACAACAACAACAACACAAATGTGTAGGGCAACGGGAATATGGTTATCGGTGAAAAATCACACTTTGGTGATTGGTGATTATTTAGCAAAATGTACAATTGATCAGAAAGCTTTACTACGCATCTCTCGTGTCAACACACTCACACCAGAAAATTCAAAATATAAAAAATAGTATTTTTTGTTGCCTATTCTGGATGTTTTCGCTCTCTTGTTACAAGGTAGCTTCAGGAACTTCAGAAATTTAAATGAACTTGAGAATATTAAATATTTGAAAAATCGAATCCCGATGCGTGCTGCTCCGTTAAAACGTTGTTTTTATATAAAAATAAAGGTCACCCGGAAAGTTACTGGTTTAGTTTTAAAAAAAAAACAGTTATAACTGTAAGAAGACATAGGGAGAATGTTCAGCACAAAGTGCGCCATCATTCTGTCCTCATTTTAAACATCTTTAAATTATATAATGAAAACATTCTTCAAATTTGTTTCTCATATACAAACTTCGCAACCGAAATATCATTATTTCTTTCTTTTTGATAGTTTCAAGGAATTTTGTTGAACAATTTTAAGCATAAAATACACAATTTATCCCGGTAACTTTTCTAATATATTTGAAAAATTCTGGTGGAAGATGCTATGATGTCATGATACCGACCTAAGCATTGAAGTACAATTTGGATTGGTTTCAACCAGAAATTTGGATCGGTTTCGACCAGAAATTTCTTTCAAATTCAAAACCGGCAAAAAGTACCACCTGACATATTAAGCAGATTGCTTTCCGATCCATAACAATGGTATGCAAATTTAAAGGCAACATACATGAACTGAGCTTTCAAAAAACTCAAACCAATGAAATTTATAACATTCGGCGAACATGCCAGGCAAACCCAATATTGATCTAACAATAAATTAAAGGGATGCCTACATACACCAAAATCAAAAACGATACAAAAACAAAAAAGAAAAACACAAATACAAAACATGCCAACAGACTAAAGAAGCAAAACAAAAGCTAGAGAAAGACACAAAAGGACGGGCTAGAAGAGGTGGGATTGGACAGCCAATTTGAAGGCTTGGAGGGAAGTGGACTTGACAATGGCTTCAGGTAGGTAATTCCAGAGTGAAGGAACGTACGGATAAAATGATGTCTTTGAAAGAGATAGACGGCAAAAAGGGGGGTTAACCGCACTGGAATTAAGGTGACGCAGGCTAGTGCGGGGATGAGGTCTGTAAGGGTTGGGAGATGAGCACAAACCATGGAAGATTTTGAACAAATGACAGAGACTGGACACGTCACGGCGCTTAGCAAGAGTTGACAAATTAGATTTCAAGAGAAGCTCATCATGGGACAACTTCCATTGCTGCAAGATGACGCGACAAGCAAACCTCTGGGTGGACTCAATCCTATTAGTCAGCGTCTTGTTAATTGGATGCCAGGTAATAGAGGCGTATTCAAGGATGGGGCGGACCATATGAGGGAATATCAGGGTCATAATTCAAAGGTCGAAACCGTGCAGGTCGTCCTCGAACAGGCCGTAGCAAAATTCAAATGCTCGTACGCAAGAATTCAAATGGCCCGTAGCCCGTATAGTAGCAGAATTCAATCTCGTAGCTCGTATAGCAGAATGCAAATGCTTATAGCGCAGAATTCGGGAATGCTCGTAGCGCAGAATTCAAATGCTCTTAGCTCGTATAGCAGAATTCAATCTCGTAGCTCGTAGGCCTATAGCAGAATTCAAATGCCTCGTATCGCAGCCTTCAAAGGTCCGAAACACCGCGTAGTCGTCCTCGATCAGGCCGTACCCTTGCAAGTCGTCCTCGAACAGGCCGTACCCTTGCAGGTCGTCCTCGAACAGGCCGTACCCTTGCAGGTCGTCC
>JAMKCH010028204.1:0-43670 GCA_023653785.1 Ophioderma brevispina
CCAATCCACAAACCAACATGATGGGCGGAAAGAATTGGTTTAGGGATCACTTGTTATTTGTCATTTAATGTCCTGCTGAATCCTTTAGAGTACCGAAGTTGACGTCATTAAATTCCTGTTGCATTCAGCGTTTTCATGACTATAAAAAAATAAAACTAGTTAGGGTAGGCGGGGTTAAAAATAGGGTCGGTTAGGGTTTACGCCCAATCAACCAATTTTTTTTTTAGGCCTAAGTTTCAAGAGCATGTGTCTCCAAAACATGCACAGTCTTATACCATATACTAAAAAATTCTAAATTTTACACAGCACTCTAGGAATGCAGTGCATATAATATTCCAGCATAACGCGCTTTTATTACCAATTTAGTTTCTCAGCTATCGTTAGAAACAGATTGGCATCATCATCTTCATAATGCTCAAAATTGGAAATTTCCAAACCAATCCTGCTTCATCCATTATTTATGACATTTTCCTAACTATTTATGCATGTGCCAAAACATGTTTTTCCAGGTAACATCTTACTATGGATGTTCAAAACATATCTATTTCACTCAAAACGGGCTTTGATATAATCATCGCCTTATTTTAGCCAATTCAAGATAGTCAAAGTTCACATAAGGTCAATAGAAGTTTACTTATGTATTGCCATTTATTTTATTTGTTCAATTATGATATTGTGTGTACAATTCTTAATAGCAGAAGCAAAAAGTTGCAGGGACGTCTTCTCTTCACAACCTTTTAAAGAACAACTGCCGAAATGTTCTTGATGTCAGAATGTTTTAGGCTAAATTAATGTAAGAGTTGTGTGGTGTAAGCTATCTATTACCTGTTATTCAGTACACCTTTTGTTTAGGTAATTTAGACTAAGAAAAAAAGTTGGTTTTCAGCCGGCTGTGCACAATTGATTTGTGAACAATGTTCAACACATTTTATTTTTTATAAATTTTGTAAAGTGGAATTTTTAGACAAGAAATGCTCAAAAAATAGGCAAAAATCAATTTTATTTTCAAACACTTTTATTTTTTTTATATGAATTGTTTTTTATATTAGTTAAAATTGTCCTGAATAAAAACAAGTTTGTAACTGATTTGACTTACACCATATGGTGTTGGTGATTTAGAGGAATTTCTGTCAAAAATTCATTTTTCAATTTTTTTTAAGTGTAAATTTAAAAACTTACAAAAAATATTTGGATTTGAGGGATCGGCTGGAAACAAAAGTTTTGTCATTATGATGTTGGCCATAGTCCATGGATTTTTCTGTATAAAATACCCGATTTTTCAGGGACCGTTCATCGACACAGGCTCAAATTTGAGATAACCAAGAGCTCTGTCAGGTAGTTCTGGCTTTATTTAGACAGTGATTAAGACTTTTGGACAAGGATGGATCTTATGTGATTAAGTACTTAGACATGATGTGGAAGTTTCACCCTGATCAATGCACAGGTCTCTATTTGTTCATTCTGACTCTAGTGATCAATTTTTTGTTCTAGTGGCTACTCTCTCTTGTTGTGGATATCCGGCGTTTCATATTCATGTTTTGCAATTCTTCCTCAACCTTTTCAAGATATTCCTTCTTGGCATTTTCAGGTCAGCTTTGGCCTTGTCTCTAGACTCTGTCAAATCACAATTGATTTGCCGCCCTCGACTGTTCTGCAAAATTGCTTGGCTTCGTGGCACATCTCCAACCAAAGCTCTTCGATGGATTTGGTTTATGTATTTGGCAGGCTTCTGTGAGGTTCGACGAGGATGTGATATCGGGCATTTCAGTGGTTTATGTGGTCCCTGAGCACCGATCTGCCGTTGCTCTTTTTCACAGTAGAAAGTGACTTTAGTCTCCTGGTGGTATTTACAGATTGATGTCGCTGATATTCCTGACTGGAACTCATCCACCGTGACAACCTCATGGTCTTTGGTTGCGATATCACGTGGTGTGCCTGGCACTGTGGGCCAGAGAAAGAGAAATTTCTGGCAGTCCAACACAGTGCACCTCGGCTTTCTTTTCACAATCGGGCATGGTGCAGATTATATATGGGAGTCTTCACCTGTGTGGAAGAATTAGCATGATATAGAAGTAGTTAATAATAATGCTGTGTGTGATTGTTGTAATTGCTGATAGGACACAGTGATGTTGATGAAAATACATCAGCATAGTGATAATAAGAAATTTAGGAGAACAAAAGTATGAGTTTGCGAACCAGTACTTGCTTTACACGAATGAAACAGGCTATAAATTTAAGTTTAAGTGGAAGAAGGAGGCCGGAGACCGAGTTATTCCACGCAAAAATAATGTTGGTCGCCGGTTTCATTCATCGTACGAGAGGACGGTTCCCAAATATACCTTTATTCTCATTCTTAAACAGCTTTCTTTATAAGGGAAGGTCATCTAACCCAAATGTTTGCGATTCTTATGACTTAAAAACAACAAGAACGGACTCCACAACCAGTGAAACAATCGAACAAGCGTGAACGCAACAAATTAACATACGCAACATTAGGCGCACGCGGAATGTAGACGAAACACGTTGACGCGAGCGCTTCATACCTCAAAATGACGTCAATACACAGAGCGTTACTACCTGGGTTTCAAATTTGAAATTGCTGCTTCCATTTTCAAGCTGATTCTGTTTAAGAATTGATGATAGAAATAGCGATTAAATGGTTAGCAGCTAGATACAAGCATGGGTTTACATTCGGGGTGTTGTCGCCAAGGCTTTGTTGACAATATTGTCGCGAAGGCATTTATTCTGCTGTCGACAAGCATGGAATGATTGTCGATAAAAATCTAGTTATAAAATTACCTTATATAAGCTTAAACATCGCCGATATTTAGCGATTCTCACCAATTTTCTATATTTTTTTCAGCTATCTTTTTAAGTCGTGCGTCGGCGTAGCCATCTTTTTTTGGGCCGCAAAACAAAATCCCCAGTTACCATGCGCATGTGTGCTAAGACGGGGAAAACTCCCGTATAACGTAGCCGAACTCACTCGAAAATGGCCGAGCAAGCGCGAAATATCGCTACCCCTATGGAAATCCTTGTACTTATGACGTAAGTCGCACGTGAACTACAGATGAACTCGTGAGCCGAGCCGACTTTCGTGGCAATAATAGGAAGTCTGAATCTGAATAATGTCAAAAATGCGACGGAAGAAAAAGAGGTAACATTCGTAAGTACAGGGTACGGCCGCAAGAGGAGTATTATTTTCAGCTCAAAATCTTAAATATTTTGTACGTTAAAATGGAAAGATTTGCACCGTTAACTCATGTCATATCATTTTTAGACAATATGGTTGGAATAAAGCTTATTTTGCTGGCGATCATGCGATTGTTCAGGGGCTGCATTTTGTTCCATTCACTCACGACAATAGGACCATGCGCTTACCGTAGTACACGTGCGTGACTCGCGTCGTGTACAATGCCAAAACATGAACATGGCGCAACTCCTAGTGACGTAAAATCGTTAGACTTTTTTGGGACCCCTTGTCGACGTCGGATCTTGAAAATTGACGATTGTCGACAATAAAATCCTACCGACAAAACCCTAGTTTACATATACCACTGGATCCACACCCATTTCATCCAGACGTTTTGTCCACACAATTTCATCCAGATCTGTTTCATCCACACCCATTTCATCAAGATTCTGTTGTCCACCCCCCTTTCATCTAGATTCTCTTTAGCCCACACCCATTTCCATCCAGATCTCTTTCGCCCACACCATTTCACCGATCTGTTCGTGACACACCCATTTCATCCAGATGGTTTCTCCAACCATTTCATTTAGATCTGTTCGTCCACCACCATTTCATCAGATCTGTTTCGTCCACACCCATTTCATCCAGATCTGTTTCCTCACACCCATTTCCTTTATATCGTTCGTCCACACCATTTCATCCAGATCTGTTTCGTCACACACCCTTTAATCCAATTCTGTTTGCATCCACACCCTTTTCATCAGATCTGTTTCGTCCACGTCCATTTCATCCAGATCTAAGTGATCTCCACACCCATTTCATCCAGATCTGTTTCGTCCACACCCTTTCCCCTCAAATCTGTTTCATCCACACCCATTTCATCCAGATCTGTTTTTTCGTCAACCCATTTCATCAGACTGTTCATCCACACCCATTTTTCATTCCAGATCTTTTTCGTCCACAACCATTTCATCCTTTCTCATTTCACCTACACCCATTTAGTGACCCTGTTAGCATGAGCTGGAGTGGTGGTGGTGGTGTGGCGCGGTGGTGGTTTCTGTTTTTTGCATGTACATTGCTTATAGATCTCAGATGATTACCATATCTTCTCTATAGACGCCCCGGGGGCGTTGAATTTTCAAAGGGGGGGGGGGCGTTTTTTTGAGGTCAATTTATTCCAATTATATTATATTAAAAAGCCTGCCAAGCACCCTCTGCAGACTGCACACATTTAAATTAACTTTTCAGTTCTCAGAAATCTGTTTTTTGATGTTCCATATTTGGATTTGTGGTTTTATACCTTTTTCGCAATATGACGCCCCATGATTATGATGGTTTCAGATTTTTTGCCTTTAATTGGGTATTGTTTGTAATGTATATTGCTTCCGTTTTCTCCATGTCTGCAAGTTGTCTTTCAATATTTAAACTAGAAAGTGTGCAGGAACTCTAATCATCCTTTGGAGTATTGCTAATGGTTGCTTGTAGCTGGGTATCTTGTCCATCTCTGGTCTGTGCCAGTATTTAGCCATTAGCTTATCATACTCAATGTTAGCAAGGGAATGCTCAGTTCGTTATTGCAGATACGACAGAATAGTAAACCAGTGCTTATCTTTCAATATTAGAGAACTCATTAATCAGTGAGGCACTGCCATAAAGTATGTTGTTTGATATTTAATCAAAAGGGTTTGTTTCCTATTGCTTCATCCTGTCATGTGATGTTTGGCAATGGTGAAAGATTGGCATATTCATACTTGTTTGACTATTATTAGTCTAGAATTAGGGCATGGGAAGGTGGCTGGAGATTTAAAGAATACCTATGTTGTTCAGCATCAGCCATGTGTCATCACAGCTTTTTGAAGTAAAAACAAGGTCCAGCCGAGTTGTTTACGCTGATGGTGTGTCGACCTTGTATGGCCCGATAGATACATGGCTGAGACTAATACTCCATGGGATCAAAGAAAGCAGATGCCTTGCATAAGACTTGGTTACGCCTATCGGTGATTAAGTGACTTCGCTCAGTTATTATTGTCTAATTATACCTTTCAATACCCTGAGGTATGTCAAGTGCAGAAGTTGCACATTTGATTGAAAATGAACTAAATGTCATCACAATTTTCTTTTCCTAAATTCATGACTCATAGATGTACATCCATGCTGCCATCACTTGAAAGTATAGCACTGTTGATATTCCGTAATCCTCTCGGTATGCAGAGGCAAAGCACTTCCAATTACTTTTTATCTGGAATATATAGCCATTGTTAATTACCGCATCCAGTTGAAAAAGATTTTCAGGTGCTCATCAAAAGATTAAGATGGATCATTTTTCATGACGCAAAGTCACAACATTCTTGTCTCTTTCTACGATAAATAACCTTCGCTTCTACTGGTGCCCTCAATTAACTTTGACCGGATATTTCATCATTTTTCCTGAAAGGAAACAAAATCATGAGAAAGGTGTTTGGTAGACTGTGACCTAACTCCTTTGGTTGCAGAAACAAAATTTAACTTCACGTACTTGCCGTCCTACCCCATTTTCTATTCAATTTAGACCGGTCGGTTTTTAGCAAGGTCACTACACCCCTTCTTGTGTTTTTTCCTAATATATGGTGGTAATTGATAGAAATGACGGTCCAGCAATAAGTTTTGGATCTTGGTTCTGCACAACAATGTTAGGTCACAGCTTCCCGTGACATATCCACCATGATTTTTATTCACAACTAGTTGTATTTTCTTTTTTCAATAATGCTGAATATCGCAGTCAAATTATAACTCACAGTAGAACCTCAACAGTTTATTGTTAATCGCGAACTTAGGCCAGCGGGTAACTGGGTAGACGTTTCATGTACGAAGTTCCAAGTTACAAATGAGGTTTGCCATTGATTCCGTCCTGCGTTACTGAACACCTCATACAGAGCGTTTGAATCATGGCAATACCTCATCGTACTTGGGACTTCTATTAAACGTATACCCGTAAACTGGGCGGGTATAACGAGTCTATAACGCCTGACATCTTCTCAACTCATGGACTAAAAATGGCTCTACAGTTCCAAATAAAACAAAGGGGCATCTTGCGTGCTTTGTCCGCTGAATACCAGGTGGATTTATCTTATCACAATGCCATTATTTGCTTGAGTCAACTGTTGCAATACGTATTGTCCCCTTGATCACTGATATTCATAAAGAATTGAGCTGGCATATTATTCATTTCATGAAACCATGTGCACCTTTACTTGCACACCCAATAATGGTAATTATAATATTTTTATATTTATATTGAAAAATTGTTTACTTATCACTTGCTGCAACAGTATGTATCAAAATGAACATTTTTCCTTTGATCCATGCCCATAAAGGTACCTTTATTCTCTATTTAACACCATATTACAAAATGTGGTAGATGTGTGAAGTGTAATCTCGGATTCTGAACACACAGCTTTTTGTTTTCTTACGTCATGTGGTCCAAAGAACTTCTATTAGTACAATTTGAAATCAATTGTCAATCATAACATATTTTTTCTGAATGTTGCAATACTTTGGGTGTGTGTGTGTGTGCATGCGTGGTGTGTTAAAACATGCCAAATTGTTTCTCTGATCATAACAATTCCAAATTGTATATTTAATTTTCGTACCAGCTACTACCCCTGTCAGTATAAATAGTAAATGGTCCAACTTTATTTGTAATTTGTATGTGGGTCCACCAATATATTAAGTTTTCAAGTGTTAGTGTTTAGCCCACTTTAACTTGTCCCTGCCAAACTAAGTTCAGAATTAGGACCTATAAATGGGCTCTGTTCTGTATGCAACTGAGGGTTTTTTTGAATCAATCACGAATGCAATGTAAGTACCTATACTGTAACTCTACTAAACACATTCAGTACTTTGGGATAAAATGTGCTCAAGTTTACAGAAACCCAGATATTTCATATCGTGCTAAAAATCCCTATTAACTAGCATTTTTGAAGGCTAAATGAGCATAAAAGTCAGGTATTTTTATGTGTTAAGAATAGGATTTTGTGGCATCACATGACCTTGTTGAGGTGACATTTCCCAAAACTGGTAGCATGTGGGATTGTCCTCAATACCCCCCTCTGGTCTGTATGTATGTCCGTTAGAAAAATTTTAACCTGGAATTTCTGTGATAAAAATGTTAACCCTGGAATTTCTGTGCTTAAAATGTTAACCCTGGAATGTCTGTGATAACAAATTAACCCTGGAATGTCCCTGTGACAAATGTTAACCCTATCTACTGTGGGTCTTTGAAACAACATTGGATATGCCAAATTCCTTGGCTCCATGAAAGTCCATCATGATATGCAAATCTTATTTGCAATTTGAACTGTGTTTGATAGATGCGTTTACGATGATTTTAAATGAAGCTAATTAAATAGCAATTATTCCTGTATCACTAAAACAGTCAAAAAAAAAAAAAAAAAAAAAGAGAAAAAAAAAAAAAAAAAAAAAGAAAAAGAAAAAAAATAAAAAAAACAAAAAAAAAAATAAAAAAAAAAAAAAAAAAGAAAAAAAAAAAAAAAAAAAAAAAAAAAAAAAGGAAAAAAAAAAAAAAAAAAAAAAAAGAAAAAAAAAAAAAAAAAAAAAAAAAAAAAAAAAAAAGAAAAAAAAAAAAAAAAAAAAAAAAAAAAAAAAAAAAAAAAAAAAAAAAAAAAAAAAAAAAAAAAAAAAAAAAAAAAAAAAAAAAAAAAACTGCAGGGACAGTAAAAATGGCTCTACAGTTCCAAATAAACAAAGGGGAATCTGATGTGCTTTGTCCGCTGAATACCAGGTGGATTTACTTATCAACAATGCCATTTTTCAATGCCATTATTTGCTTGAGTCAATGTTGCATAGTGTATGTCCCTTGATCACTGATATTCAGAAAAGAAATTGAGCTGGCATATTATTCATTTTCATGAAAATGTGCAACCTTTACAATTGCCACACCCAATAAATGGTAATTATAATATTTATTATTATTTATAGTGGAAAAATGGTTTACTTCTGCAAAGTATGTAATCAAAATGAACAATTTTTCCTTTGATCCCATGGCCAATAAAAAGAGTACCTTTATTCTCATTCTTTAACACCATATTACTAAAATGATGGTAGATGTGTGAAGTTAATCTCGGATTCTGGAACACACAGCTTTGATGTTCCTTACTTCATGTGTAGTCAAGAACTTCTAGTAGTACAATTTGAAATCAATTGGCAATCATAACATATTTTTTCTGAATGTTGCAATACTTTGAGGTGTGTGTGTGTGTGTGTGTGTGCATGCGTGTTTGTGTGTAAAAACATGCCAAATTGTTCTTCTGATCATAACAATTCCAAAATTGTATAATTTAATTTTGTACCAGCTACTACCCACTGAAGTATAAATAGTAAAAATGGTCAACTTTTATTTGTAATTTGTATGTGGGTCAAAAATATAGTATATAGCCCACTTTAATTGTCCCTGCCAAACTAAGTTCAGAATGAGGACTATAAAATGGGCTCTGTCTGTATGCAGAGGGTGTTTTGAATCACTCACAGGATGCAATGTAATGTACCTATACTGTACTCTACTAAACACATGTCAGTACTTGGGGATAAAATGTGCTCAAGTTTAAGAACCACAAGATATTTCATAATCGTGCTAAAAATCCCTAAGTACTAGCATTTTGAAGGCTAAAATGAGCATAAAAGTCAGGTTTTTTTATGTGTTAAGAATAGGATTTTTTGGCATCACATGACCTTGTTGAGGTGAAATTTCCCAAAACTGGTGCATTGTGGGATTGTCTCAATACACCCTCTGGTCTGTATGTATGTCAGTTAGAAAAATGTTAACCCTGGAATGTCTGTGATAAAAATGTTAACCCTGGAATGTCTGTGATTAAAATGTTAACCCTGGAATGTCTGTGATAAAAATGTTAACCCTGGAATGTCTGTGATAAAAATGTTAACCCTATATACTGTGTCTTTGAAACAGTACATTGGATATGCAAAATTCCTTCGCTTCATGAAAGTCCATCATGATATGCATCTTATTTGCAATTTGAAAGTATGTGATAGATGCAGTTTAGATATGTAAATGAGCTAATTAAATATGCATTATTACTGTATCACTAAAACAGTACATCGGATATACAAAATTCCTAACCTCGTGAAAGACAACTATGCCATACATCTTTTGTGAATCATAATTGAGGTCAAAGGGCATGTGGACCAATTAAAGGGGCATTCTTTGATGCAAATGAGCTAATTAAATATGTTTAATTGCTGTATCACTAAAACATTACATTGAATATGCAAAATTCCTTTGCCACAAGAAAGATCATGATAATGTTATGCATCTTTTTTTGAATCATTGTGGTCAAATGCATGTGGACCAATTAAAGGGGCATTCTTGGAAATTTTTAAAAATATATGCAGTTGCCAATATCTGGAGTTACATAAGGTAAATAAACTTGGTGGAAAGAAACCGTTTGAATTTGAAGAGCGTCTTGGGAGTGCTTGCAGAGTATCAACTTTTTGTGGGTCATCGGAGCTGAAGTAAGGGGGTGGTCTTGTGGTGTAGTTTAAGTTGTCACTTCTTAGTGATTGCTGCATTTAGCAGGGACATATTTTACGCATCCCGTAAATACGAGTTAGCCTTGTTTTGCCTCAATTATCTTGAGTACTCACTTGTTAAGATATTGAGTAGGTAGGTCAATGGTCATTGGATTATGTTAACTTTAACATCTTCAAATTTTATCCTCTGCACTACCTGAAATTTGCAGTTTTTACCTTTTGACCATTTTAAATCCAGAACTGTAAGTCGGAGATGACACAAATCATACAATTTAGGTCATTCATTGCATTCAGAAAGATCTTATACTGGGTGTCTCAAAAAAAGGAAACCCTCAAAGTGCCCTCTATTTCACAAAAAGAAAAGAGTAAACCATACACATTAATACACATCTAAAATGTACATTTCATTAGGTTTCCGACACTGAAAAAATCTTTCCTAAAGGACACATATTGACCGAGTTATGGTCGATTGAAAATTTGTACCACTTTTTCATTTTATCCACGGATTGTTACTGTCTGAGCTGTCTTTAGAAAATACACATTCTCCAAGCACATTCTTTCGTTTATGGTTTCTTTTGTTTTTGCGACAAAGATCAGTTCTGATATTGCAAGGGGTTAGTTTAAATTATTAGAAATTCCAAGATCTTGCCTCATTCTTTTTTCTGCGCTGCTCTGCCCCCCCCCCATTTGGCTGCCTCTAAGACCAAGAAGACTGATGTAGGCTTGCACTCTTTTCCATTTCAATAATCGCCTTCTAATCATTCGTGTCCGTCGAATGCTTGCAAAGGCAGCGGTTATTCTATTGCGAAGTTATGGCAAGTTTGCTGGTGGTTCCTGTACATACACTTCACTTTTTAATGTTTCCTCAAGGGCGAAATCTTGCGGAGTCAAATCTGAGGATCTTCGCAAAAGAATAACCACTGCCTTTGCAAGCATTCAATGGACAAGAATGATTAGAAGTGAATTATTTAAATGGAAAAGAGAACGCAAGCCTGCATCCGTCTTAGAGGTTTCCAAATTCCCCAAGTGGGGGGGGGGGAGCAGTGCAGTAAAGAAGAATGAGGCAAGATATTGGAATTTAATTGAAACTACAATTTTCAATATCAGAACTGACCTTTGTCGCAAAAACAAAAGAAACCATAAACAAAAGAATGAGCTTGGAGAATGTGTATTGCCTAAAGACTACTGAAACAGTAACAATCCGTGGATAAAATGAAAAAGTGGTACAAATCGGTCAATATGTCTCCTTTTGGAACAATTTTTTTAGTGTCGGAAACCTAATGAAATGCACTTTTCAGATGTGTATTAATTTGTATGGTTTACTCTTTTCTTTTCGTGAAATAGAGTGCGCTTTGAGGGTTTCCTTTTTTTGAGACACCCGGTAGCAGTGTCTGTATGTGTGTTTGTGTGTAACATTTTAGTATATACCTTTTGGTTGACACTTTTGAACGACTTACTAAAGCTTTTTAGTCCAGTGATGCATCAAGTTCGTACTTGGTATACTTTCACATTGAGACAAGGGGTCTTATGTGGGGTAACAGATGAGGAGGTCATAGGTCAGTCAGGGTCTCTTGGGGTCATTTATAAAATATTGCTCTAGTATACACCTTTTGACACTTATTCAACTTAATGTAACTTTTTAGTGCAGTGATGTATCAAGTTCATACCTGGTATGCAACAAGGGGTCTTTTGTGGGATAACAGATGAGAAGGTCAAAGGTCAATTTTTTTAGTTGCAATGATCAGAAGCACCATTTTCAAAACTATTTGAGCAATTTAATTTTTGACCCTATGTAAACTTAAATTTCCCCCTCTTGGATCTGAATGGCAACAGAAGAAATGGCAGCATATTTTTTCGATTGTTGGGCCTTAGTAGAATACCTTAAAGCAATAACAGCACATTTTTTGAAGAGTGCCCCTAATTTTAAAAATTTGAAATTTTTGCAGAGTTGTGTTGATAATTGTCTAGTAAATTATACCTGCGAATGGTAATGCTCAAAAGTGTGTATTTTTCATAAAAGAGCGATTTTGTAATTAGAATCTGGATCCCCGATTGTAATTTAATGGTGGAACTGGAAATGCCAAATTTCTGTCTGGCCATTGTGAAAATAGTGCCACCTCACGAAAATGATCTCTAACTTGACTTGCCTGAACCAAACAGAACAACTAATGGATGAGCGTAGACACATACATGGCACTATTCCCTGCTATTTCATATTGGAAGACCGTTTCCAGCAGCCATTGAAATATTATCGGGATCTTCGATATTAATTATCGTAATTACAAAATTCCTCTTTTTGCTATACATAGACATGTTCGAGCTTTAACATTCACAGGTATAGTTTACTTGCCAGTTATCAATGCAACTGCAAAAATCTCAATTTGTTTGGAAAATTGGGGGCACTCTTCAAAATATGTGCTGTTATTGCTTTAATAATTGTTGCCAAAAATCAACATGAATTGCACACAAAGGCCAATCTACCTGCATATAGGCCTGCAATTTTAAAACAAGGGGCTTACGTGGGGTACAAATGTGAAGGTCAAAGGTCATTTAGTTGGCACTTGATAATCTGTAGTACATGTTGAACATGGTTTTAGTGAAAAGTTGCTGAAACCTTATAGATTAGTGATGGGTTAGGTTCATATTTGGTTGGTGCGGCTTTTTAATGAAGCAAGGGACTTCTGTTTGAGGTCATAAGTCATAATTATTTAGGACCATTCTCTGTTTCAACAGCTACATGACATGCATCTTCCCTTTAGGTTTAATAAAATTAATTTTGTCAATTGCTTAGGCTGTGCTCTATAATCTACCCATAATATAATTGGATGACATATTTAGGACTGATCTCTCTATATGTTAATATATTCCATTACTCTTTATTATCATTAAAAACATCAAAATAACAAAGAAAATACATACATATTACCACCACCATAATATGGTACTATTCCATCTTTTAAATTACCAGCCCAGATGCTCAAGTCAGTCATTTTTAGGGTACATTTATGAAAACAATGAAAGTCAAAAGTGGAAATTTGCATGCATACATAAACATTAAAAATGCAATTTATTTGAGGCCATATGGCCATTTTGTTTCAACCAAATGTAGTTGCACAGGCCTGTGTACTAAAAAGAGGCTCTTGCACAGTAGTACATACTGTAGGGACACTTAATTAACATGTACTAGTAATAAGAACAGCACTGAACAGGGCAGTACTTCTTAAAGTTGAATGCGGTACCTCTTTTTCCAAAGCAATGGTTAATGGTTGGTAATTTTGCTTCAGAGAATTACTTAACAGTCAAAAGCACTGATATGGGACAACAGCATAAACATACATAGCTATGAGCAGTAACCATGCTACAAATATTGACTGCCCATGAGGAAAATGGTGCAAAATACTTACCCGAGGTGACTGGAGATAGAGGCTTACTATTTTCCATGAGACTCAAGGTCTAGGGAAATAGTAGGTCCATGGTCTCCAGTCATCAGGGGTTAGGAATTTTGCACCATTTCACAGATAAAGAGCAGTCAGTATTTGTTTATATGCATAAAAATATGCTCTTCCAGCACTAACCATACTAACACAATTAAACTATACTTTGTTCGATCTCAAGTTTGGGGGTGACGTCACTGTGCGTGTTAAGTTTTGCACCCGAGAAACGCACGCGTCGACCTTGGAATTGCAGCATTTACGCACGCGAACAACGGCGGTGCAATCACAAACGCTAGAACGAATGCACAGTCGCGTCATGACGTCACCCCCAAACTCGAGACCGAACAAAGTATATGATGAGTGCAGGCAATGGCATGGCAGAAATCGGGATATCGATGATATGCCGAGGCAGGGAGAGAAAGTTGCTATAAAAAGTTACGATTACCTCGGCGTGACATCATCACAGGGCAATAGTCACTTTTAATGGAAATTGTTTTCCGTACCATAAAATATTGGGAAATAGGAGAAATATTTTATGTCTTGTCATGTACTTTCCACCAGACAAATGATATGAATATTTGTATGCATTATATAATTGGTGCCATGTATTGAAACTGACAGGTTACCAATCACAATCCAGTGGAAATCATATAACAGTGAGCTTATAACTACAGCTTTCCTCTTTGATGCAATTGAGCAATTACCAATTCCCACCACCTTTAGATTTCAGGTTTAAGCTGGCACAGATGCATTTGAGACATAAAACTCGCTGACTTATTTTATAGTTGCTGTCATAATTTCTTAAACAAATGGCACGTTTCCACGCGTCTGTTGAATTGCATATTACATGTAGATTTCTGTTGTTAAGTGTTCATCACACACTTCCAGGTTTACGCGCGTGCAGCCAGAATTTTGTTTCAGAATCACTGACAAATACTATAATTCATTTAAACAACTGCCTTGTTCTTCAATTGGTACTTTAAATGGTGAAAGTTTACCCCTGGGCCTTTTCATATAGTCAATGGATTTCATTTCACTTCATATAGGTCTTACAGCACTACTATACTCGGGGACAGAAACCCTTTAACGAGCGCATACTTCCGTGTTCTCTGCGTATTTACTGCAGAAAAAATGCACTTGCCTCTGATTGGCCACCAAAGCAATCTGCTGTTGCTGGGTCACTGACCACGTGTCATACGCTCTGATAGCTCCACCCTCCACCCCATTTACAACCAGGTGTTACGCGCTCGTCAAAGGGTTTCTGTCCCCGAGTATATTATACATAGAATGCATACATGTACCAGATAAGTATGCTTTTGTTACCATACAAAGCGAAATTTATGATGCAACAAATATTTTGTGAAATTTCAACAACTACATCAAGATTCATGAAATTTTAGCATTGAGAGAGCACTCTGATTTAATTCATGTCGAGAGGGAGGGAGGGTGACTAGAAATTAGAGACCAAAGTTTTCTATTTTACAGAAACAAAATACTGTATTGGCTGTTTACAATTAATGAGAACATTTCTAGGTAAGGTTTATGATAAGAAACTAATCAATTTTCATGGAATGGACCAAATTTTAATTCAGCTTTTAGAAACACAGAATTTAATATTTGTAAAATGGAAAACTTTGGTCTCCACTAGAAATGCACAGAGGCCCCTTCACATGGTCTTTGGTGTAACTTTTGTGATCTATCAATTCAAGTTCAACAACTCACCGTATCTCCTTGTACAGGAGCGTACCGTTGTTGATTCGTTATCAACCCACAGTTGATATGCAAATTAACGCGTCACGCCCGGCGCAGTGTTCACGGAAGTGCGTTTACGCGGTACGCTTTTAAAAGTCGACGCGCTGTTCGTCACGTTTAGATTTTTTTTTTTTTTTTTTTTTTCTATTTTACAGAAACAAAATACTGTATTGGCTGTTTACAATTAATGAGAACATTTCTAGGTAAGGTTTATGATAAGAAACTAATCAATTTTCATGGAATGGACCAAATTTTAATTCAGCTTTTAGAAACACAGAATTTAATATTTGTAAAATGGAAAACTTTGGTCTCCACTAGAAATGCACAGAGGCCCCTTCACATGGTCTTTGGTGTAACTTTTGTGATCTATCAATTCAAGATCAATGATTTTTTTGTGATTAATGTGCTCAAAAAGATTTTTTTGAGAAATTTAGCATTTTAAGACGTACACAATAACCAGTATGAAGTGCCAGTTAGGCCAAAATAGGTTTGTCTCACATGCAAAAATTTGTTACTGGGGTTTTGGGCCCACTTAATTTTTTTTGGCTACTTTGCAGGCATTTTTGTTACAAAAAAGTTTGACAACTACAAAAATAGTTGCAAAATAGGCTCATCGCACAGGGTTATACCACATACTTATGCATGTGGGTATGTGAGAATATTTTTGCTTTACAGCAATACACATGGTAAAACAAACCCATCAATAACTAATCATTATAATCACTAAATTATAATTTAAATTTCTTGAGTGTTTATGTTTGTAATCTATTAAAGGTGCTTGTTCTGATTTATGTGTATTGTGTTCTCTACTTGATATGAGAGCCTGGTACTTGCACATACTCCCCATCATGTACCGTGGGAAACGAACTTGTGGTTTTGATGGTAGAAGCAATAGTGCATATTGCGAATTCCTTATTCAATACTGTGCTAATATTGATGGTTAACCATTAAAATGGCATTTTTTTGTTTATATCTTGGGAATGAAATGGATTTGAAGGTTCAAATTTGAGGATGACAATGAGAAAAATACAGCCTTTCATCTGATATCAAAATTCGTACTACTCCCGGGTAAATCAGGGGGTCCCAAAGACAATTGGAACATGCACCTTTAACATCAATGATTCAATTTAGAAAAGTTTACTGTTCATTTTAGAGTCCCCCTTTAGAATTTAAAATGTGTTCTTCTTAATTACCAATTTTAACAAATGAATTCAATTTCTAAGATCTGATTTAAATCAAATAGCCTAATTTCAATTATCATTTTGTCTTTTGCTATTGAAACAAAAAGAAAACAAATTCAATCTCCAACCCTGTTTAATTGTTCAAAGGTAGACTTCTTGTTGTGCCTGCACATGCATTCAACAGCTGGCAATGAGGACAGATATGCTATTGGTACGTAATGGGTTTGCTCAGTTCTTATTATCAGTTGAACTTGCTTAGGCACATCTTGTACCTGCCGTGGCTCTCAGTTCCATCTCCAGCTGCTTTTACTCTAGATGGAAAAATTTGATCTCATCTTCCTCCTCTACTATAATAAACTCATTACCATCATGGGAAAGGGTAATACCCCTTGCCATGAAAACAAATGATGAAATGAGACCCAGATACTCCCCATCAGTGGCAAATCCACAAATGAAACTTGGAATGCCACCTTCATTAACCACATAGATCTCATCATCTGATGTACAGCAGGTGTGACCAGGATCCCATTTACTAACTTCACCATGATCTGGTTGGAGGATGTGGAGAACTTTGCCCGAGTAGTCCATTATCTTAAGGGTTGCATCACCAAAGGAGACAACTAGCAGGTTCTGGGATGTCACTGATATGTAGTATGGCTTTGCCTCAGTTCTGAATTGTGAGGCAAGAGTGCCATCAGCATAATGGATGGATATCGTATTATCTTGTAGTCCCACTATTATTCTGCCCACTCTGTCCACTGCTACTGTAGTTGGAGGAGATACCTTTTGGAATGGTGAGCTAGTAGCAATAGTACTCAATTGCTTGCCTTGTTTGTCATAACATAGGAGTTTGGTTCTGCCAATAATGATGTACCTATCATCCGGAGTACGAGCTACATCAAACACATCATTGGGAGCACACTTGAACGTGTGTTTAACTCTGCCGTCTGGTGAGAAGACCATGACACCATTGCAAGAACTTGTGACTACTAAATCACCATCCGGACAGGCTACTATGCTTTGAAGGCAGTGAAGAGCACCGGCAGTACTAAATTTTCTAACTTCTTTAGTCCAAGCTGCACCTGGCAATTGAGTAGCTGCTTTTGACTTCAGGTTGATATAGTCCTCTGGCTTACCTGGATCAAACTTAACAGTTGCAAAGGACTTTTTGACTGCTCCTGGTTGCACAGATTCAATGACCCGCAAGGTTGAAGATATGGCTGCATAGTTGTAGGTAATATCATAGTCAGACCCTTGGTTAATAATGGTTGATGCCTGATTGTATGCCTTTTCAATTTTGTTAAAGTTTAATGTGATATGCATGTTATTCATCTTAATACATGTTGAGTACATACCATGAACATGTCTAAGTTCTGATTTCTTGTTCTGCCATATCTTTTCTAATTTCTCATTGGTTTCTTGAATCACCTTTTCAAGTGCATCTTTTGCCTGGTCATGCGATCGTCCAAGTGAGTTTTCCAACTCTGCTATATCTGAAATCGACTTGCGATACAATTCCATGGAGGGGGCACAAGCATCTAACTGCCCACGCACCAATCGTGCCTGCTTCTTTGCGGCGTCTCTCAAACTAATCCTGTCGTGTTCAACAGGGCAACTCTTGAGGCTAACACAGTCCTGACAAACCTGCTTGTTCTCGGTCTCACAATAATACCTGACAAGTTCACCATGGATCGCACAATGCCTCCCTTTGCTGGTAATTTTCCCCGACAGGACATCTGACGCTTTGACTACTTTGTGACCATTCATGGCTTTAAAGGCATTGTGGTTTCTGTGACATTGATTGCAGAGATACTCTTTGCAGTCAAGACAGTGCACTGTGGCTGCTTCACCACATAGCCTGCAGACAGTGCTTCCATCTTTTGCTTGGACCTGTGTGAAATAATTTAAAACATGCATTTCAGTTGAGGTGAATTCAGAAGTTCTATTAGGGTCCATATTAAAACTGTTGTCTAGAGCTAAAATTAGTTGGAACATGTGTGGTACTTTTTTAATGCAATGAAGGCCTAATGGACCATAGAGATCACAATGAAAAGCTTGAAACCAAACCTAACACTTGACCCCTCCCCTGCCCACCAATCAATGTTGGATGGTCTTAAGAGCGCACGAACAAAATTTACATGTTTCCACATTGATCAGGGGGAGAGGGGGGATCAGTTTATACTAAGATATATAAAGTGTTCCAACAATTTTGGCCAAGATTGTAGCAATTAAAATCCCATAGAAAGAGGAAATCCTCAGCCAAGCTAGGGGTAGCTGCACACACCCAGTTCAATATATGGCCATGTTCTATTTTGGTTGATATACATTATAAACCATATTTTGACTTGTGAGTGAGTAAGCCTAATCGGCATTGCAAACATAAAGTGCACCCATGAGAAGGCTTTTAAAAGCACTTTTGGGGACTGCTGCCCTTTTAACTATCAAGATAATTCTATAATTATGTCTTCCAATAATATTAGACAAAATGTGTCATAAATTGTTTAGGTAAAATATTTTTGAATACTTTTTCGAAAGTACAAAACAATTTTCCTGAAATATTGACTGGGTCAAAGGGCAGGAGTACTAAAAATGCCCATTTGGCTTATTGTTTGAATTAGGTTAGCTAATTAATTAGTACAGTAGATACAGTTGATAAAGAGCTTATGGCCCTCTCAAGACCGTCTATCGATTGGATGACGTTTTTGAGGATGACCCTTAAATTTCCAGACTGTACTGCAGGAAAACGCAAACAAGCTATAATGCTCAAAATCTGAGGATTTTAATTTTGTTTCAATACCTATCACCACTGCTAATGCTCAGAAAACAAAAAATAACACAATGCTTGCCACTTAGGCATGAATTTCTCAGAGGGTTACAACAACCTGATTGCATGTGCATGCCTGCTGGGTAACAACCTCTCAGAACCCAAGTTGCCTGTGAGTGCTACTGGGACATTTATGCTTTGCCTGGGGAAATAGTTATAGTGGGTGGTACATGCACAGACAGGCAGGCAGTGCTGGTGGTGCATTTAGTGATTTATTTTTTCCCCCTACACATGCCTACTGGGCATTTTGTTCATTAAAAGTTAGAGGGTTACATGTAGGGTTAAGCAGCATAGCAAATTTGATGAAATCTATAAAATGTGTTTAGAAAAATTCTGCCATTTTCTTGAATTGAGAGTATATACCGTGTTGTTCCTAATAAATGCCCCTGCTCTAATAAACGCCCCCCTACGATTTAAGAATAAAACAATTCAAGAAAATGAGTTAAGCTTACCTAAATTGCATGATTTAATGGCCAGGACTGTCGTAATCCATATCATAATCGCTGTTGTCATCAATACTTTCTACAAAGTACAAAGTGATGTTCGTGGATTTCATGTGTATAACGACGCAACATCTAGACCCCCAGTAATCTTTTATAAACTGTGTAAGCCTGTAAGGTCATTTTTGTGGGGATTTTTGACTGTAATAAACGCCCCCTCTTTTGAAAAATGCACCGCCCCCGGGGCGTTTATTAGGAACAATACGGTATGTTCTGAATTCTGCCTTGCATGGTGGGCGTGGTTGCCTGAAGGCTAGGTCCAACACCGAAAACTGTGGATTGATATCAGTACAGGGCATCCGGTCATTTATCTTTTGCTCCGATAAATCCTTACACAGCAGTTTTGCTGAGTGAGGTGTATCCGGCCACCCTCGTAAGCGGGGACAAAACCGGATTTAAACTTTGGTATAACTAAAATGCTGATGGTGCTATCAGTGGAGATCCTGTATGTTTTTGACATACTCACCAGTTCGATATCTGATGCCAATCCTTTCCAGTCTTTGTGACCAGGAAAATCCACTGTTACGTGTTTGCCGTTCACACCTGTATGAAAGTAAAAATAAATAAACCAGGCCGTGGTAAGTAGTATACAGTATCAGTTACTACCATGCCAGATCATTACAATGCGACAGATCAGAAGATTTGTCACACGGCCCACCCCACAATAATTTGACCAGTAGCTATCTGCGCACTTATGACACATTTTTGAAAGTAAGGGGCAAAATGCTTATTTATGACCTGGTTTCAGATATACCTAGGCTTTTCGTCGTTAAAGTGTGCCAAAAAAATCAGTTTTGGAGCAAATATACCAATGTTAATGCTCATTTCCCTTTACAAGGGTTAAGCCTGTCAAATTCTTGTAGATTGTGAATTTCTAATCGAAAACCCCATATCATACCACGATTTGCCCTACAAAATATGCATTTGTGCCGATTTTGTCCGCGAAAATCACACTTTTTGCGAGTGACCATAAATTTTCACAAAACCATCTTGAATCTTACAGTGTCACAACTATACATGCAACACTTTTTTAATAGTTTAAAATATCAGTTTAACAGGTAATAACTTATGGATTCAAGTATTAAGTATTTGCTTTTATCAATTATTTCATAATTTGCCACCAGAACCCATTCAAAATGCAGCACTTTTGAACAAAAATGCTTTACTGGCTTTGCACAATACATACTCTGGCGAAGGATGGGTCTACAGTGATGATTACCTGCTCAGCTTTGCCAGAATTAATAAACTTCTAGATTGAACCATAACTTGATTAATTTCAAGTATAGGAATAAATTCAAAAATGCCTACAAAATGTTTTCCCCTATCCCTTGATTTTCCAGTGCGTTTACCCCGTTGAATCTTGAAAAAAGTATGTGCTTCCAAATTAACATCTGACGAACTACGAGAAAACTAAAAGAGCTATCAGGCTTGAAATGGAGCTTTAATCGATATTAGCCCTTGTAGCAAGTCCTCTACATAAATGAGGACTTTTTTAGTATCATTTGCACGAATCCCAAATGTACCTAAAATTCAGACGTTCGAGAACCAGTGAAAAAAAAAACAAAAGGGTGCCAGTCTGTTGAAAGTTTAATCGAGTATACCCATAGACAGACAATCCCACAAGAATATTGTAGATAAATTTTTTCTAAACTGCCCCCCAAATACTTAGAATTTTTCTTTCAAAGCGAAGATCCAATTATCAGCAAAATACCAATAGAGTTTCTATATGCCGGACTGGCACACATGCGCCAATACCCCCAAATGCGATATACTCTGCACGCATCCATATTTTGAATTTTGATTCAGATTTGGATTCTCCACACAAATATTTAACCTCATAGAAACATGTTTGTGTCATTGTTAAAGCACTTTTTTCACATTTTTACATTTTGGCGCAGTAAAACCTTAGGGGTAAGGATATGAATCTGCAAACCATAGGCAAAACGCCATGGCATAAAAACGCCATGCACTCATGGCCAATTGCATTTTTTTTACACAAAATTCACGGCAACTGATTTCATTTTAGGGCAAAAATAAATCCTTGCGTCCACATGCGATCTTATGACACTAATTTGTTAACTTATGTACAGTACCTCTATCGACAAGATTGGGAATAGAAGTTTCTGCTTCATTAAGGACTTTTCACTTATAACTTCATGCTGTCAACCCAGATGCAAAAATATGTATGATTATGGAAGAAATGCATTGTTATGGGAGACACTGTACTTCCTTCTTGCGTGGGTTCTGATAATACTCAACGTACAAATGTTACATACCCCAACCACCACAGTTCTCGCCCGTTCAGTTTTGCCCCTGAAGAGAGCTTAACCTCACACTGTCTCCAACTCTGATCTAGTGGACCCTTTACCTATATGTCTTGAAATTAAAATTTTAACAAGGAAATAGATCTAGACCACAGCTATATTTTTAAATATATGTTGTACTTTTATTATCAGAAAAAAAAATTATGTCATAACAAAATAGGAAAGCATATAATACATTATAAAAATTAATTCTCAACAATTTTTTGATTTATTTTGCGACAGCACCTGAATATATTCGGAGATAGTTCTATACATTAATTCACCTGCAGTAATAAAAGTTCATCGTTGGGCAAAATTAAAAACAAGTTTGTTTCCAGAAAGGCTGCCTGAACCTATGCCGTAGCATTTATGCTTAAAAAGATTCATTTTGACTCCAGTTCTTCTTTTTTTACTGAGAGAAATTGGATTTCTTTAAGCAAAAATTTCACCAAAATAGCAAATTTAATTTAAAAAGTTCAAATCCATATCTTTGTTTTATACTAATTGATTTGACAGTTTAATAATGGTTTGCCAGTATGCTTGCCCGTACTGTTGTTGATTAACAATTTGACCCATTTCTGGGAAAAATCCTTTACTGAAAAACAAACTTGTTTTTTTAGTTGCGCCTTATATATCATACCTCTTTCTCCTGCGGAACCGTCTTCGCATCCTTTGTCCGCCGAGCATCCTTCATTTCATTTGCTCATTTCTCTTCCCCCACACTTCTTTCTCTCATTGCCGTCTCCTCGCCTTTGCACTCGCTTACTTCTATTTTCTGTCACACCTATCCCCATTCCGACTTCGCCTCCTGCTCTCACCTCCCCCCCGGTCCTCTTCGACTTCCTCGTCCCCTTTCCGCTTGCTCCCCCCCAGTTCATATTCCCCCCTCGTGATGGGGACCACTCTTCCCTTTCGCCTTTTCCTCTCCTCATTTATATCCACCTAGTCGTCCTCTCAAGACTCTCGCCCTATAGCTACCTGGTCGGGATCTTTGTTACTTTATCTCCTTACTTCCCTACTCCCCTATTTCCTACTCCACCTCGCTTCAATTGTTTTGCCCTCTTACCTGCGTTTCTCGTTTCTTTCACTCCCTCTGCCCCTCTCCTCCCTCTTCCCTTCGCTCCCTGCCAATCCACTTTACTCAACGACTAATCTTACTTTTGCCTTGTTTAGTGTTGTTGTCTTTCTTCCTTCTTTCCTGTCTCTTCCTTCCTCGCCACCCACTTTCTATCCAAGGCTCACTTATCATCGCCACTCCCTCCTGCTCACCCTCGTTCCTTATATTTCTTTCCCCCTCCCTTCTGCGCTTGCAATCGACCCTCAATTCAACCTCCTTGATATATCAAGATCCACCCCTACATACTTAGGGTTACCTCTCACCGCCATACCACCTTTACCTCAGTGATTTTTGGGGCTTCTTCTCCCCATCGCTCTAGTTCTTTTCTTTGGCCCCTGCCACACCTCCGTACTCCCGCTCCTGGGGCTACTTCCATTTTGCCTTGCACCCCACTATTAGTCCGTTTCTCGGCCCGCTTTTACACTTGCTCTCTGCTCGTTTCCCCTTCTTTCCCCCACTCCTTTCCTCTCCCATTCCCCTCTCCCCCGCAGCTCTCGGTCATATTTTCTTATTGCGTACTTGTCTCGTCGATTTTCCATTAGCCTTCCCACCCTTCTCGCTTTTGGCTTCTCACGCCTCTTTGGGTGTTTTGCTCAGTCTCTCTTTTCATTTCCACAATTGACCTCCGACGTGTTATTGCGTCCGAGTGATATCCTGTCCTTCCCGCCTTCCTCTTCTGCCGCTCCCGTATGCTTATCCTATTTCTTCTTTCCTCAATTCTTTTCCTCTTCCTCTCTCCAAACACCTCAGCGCGTTTACGTGTCGCTTTATTCCTGAAACAATTTCCTCACCTACCCAAGGCATTCCTTTGTATACCCCTTATTGGGCCCATCCAATATTAGCTCCCTGCTTCTTCCCGACACCCCTTTAGCTTCCTACGCCCTCTATACCCCTCATTTATCGTATCTCCTTATTCCCCGGTACAGAGCTCTTCCCTCACTTGTTGCTCCATTTTTCTCCCGACACTGCCACCCCCTTATCCTTTACGGTATCTCCTTCCAAGTTTTTCACTAAAAAGTGACCTGCGAAACCGCCTGAATGACCTTCTCTTGCGTAGCCGGGTGCCCCCTGAGTTTCTGCAGGCAGGGCAAATAACCTGTGTCCTGTTTGTGCTAGTTTTCGTACCAGATTCTCCAGAACATTTAAAGCATTGAATGCGTTGCAAACAAGGGAGCCCTACGGGATCTGTTAGTTGGTCAAAACAGATGGCACAGCGTAGATAGAAAATTCTCCTCAATATCTTAACTTGACTAATAGACTACTCTGCCCCATGGGCTTAGTTAATATTAGTTTGTAATATAAAGTTTAGCAGAAGTTCCATGATTTGAGCTAAATAAGGCCATGGTACAAATTATATGCCACAATGAGCCAGGATACTGGTTAAATCTGTGGGCCCCCCAGAGAGAGGCCCTGACTAAAATAACATTGTCCTGAGGAGAGCAGCCCAAAAGCTAAAACGGGTAATATTGCCAGGCCACTTCGGAGCGACGACCTTAGTTTAAGCTTACGAGACTTGAATAGGCCTCCATAGCATACAGCATATCATTATACATCATAATACATTTCTCATTACTAATTTCAATCTCTGCTTGACACCTTTAAGTAGATAGTAGGTGGTGAACAAGGATTGAATTTAAAAGATTTGATTTGATTTTGCTTTCTTCAAATATACCGCCCTACATAAACATAAAAATGTATGTAATCAATTGGAATTATCAACAGTGTATACTGTCAGTTTTTTTTTGACACTGCCAAAGATTATAAATGAATTATTCACTGGGCCTCTAATGGCACAAATGGCCCGATTCAATCCACAGATCGATTGAGAGGATTTTATCCTTGCGCCAACAAAATAACAAAGTTAGCGTCACCGCCTTTGGGGTGACAGTTTGCTCCAAAACAATTACAAAATTTATCCCCCCAATTTCAACCAAATTAAGGGCGGTGTGTGTTTGACTGTTCTTCGCCCTGTAGAAAGGATTATTAAGTGTCAAGAACTGTCCTTATTTATGTTAGTTTGTTGAGTCTGATTGATGGATGCTTCAATGACCTAACAGGTGTCGTGTTTTGGTCAATTTTCAATTGTATGAGCCAAATTCTTCAAGTGCGGGTAGCCCTATGTGGCCAAATGAGAATCCGCATTCCACCAAGTACGAAATTTGTTTAAGTAAGAATTATGGGGACAAAAAAGAAGGAAGGATAAAGGATGACGGATATACTTTGAACAGGCAATTGCTGAGTGATAAGTATTGTAAAGGTTACAGTTTTGACAGGCCTTTTTCAATAACAATTACGAGATTGTTAGAAAATTCAAAATCCAAACTTTTCACCCAAACCAATGGCTCGTGTTATTTTGTTTTGACCTTTACAAAGTAACTTTTCCCGAACTTCTCATGATGGCCCCTTTTCTAAACTTTACAAAGTGTTTGTACCTTTTTGTCCATTGCTTTTCCTCTTACTGAAAAATTATTTCCGTACTTGGATTGATTTGCAATTTATTTAGGGTATATCAAAAAGCGACATCTATTTGTCTAAATATTTTAAAAATCACTTATTAATTTGCACGTACGTTTTACAAGCACCAAAACAAATCGGTTAAAAGTGTCATCAAGGATTATCTTTTCGGAATTACGGTAATTCGGACTTCGGTAGGGCTACCATGAGAATCTCCATTCAACCGCTGGTTGAAATTAAGGTGATTTTCCCAAAGTGGGCCATTTGGTGTATGATGCTAAAAATCTTAAAAATATACAAGGGTCTCTGCTCTTGACTCCGCCAACATTGAGGGCACAAAATCTTTGCGGAGCAACGGCCCCATTTCCTGGTGAAAGCGTGGGAAGGAGAGCACCAGCTGAAAAGGGAGGCAAAGGAGGCTAGGAAAAATGGTTAGGTATGGACATGTGAAGAAGTGAGGAAGTAAGGGATTGACGGAAGGAATGGCAATAACTAATTGCATTCAATGGGATTTTTCTAATATGAAAGTTATTTCTATCTTTCTTCTTACCCATTTACTTCCATCTTTGGTTATGAATACATACATTGTCTATTGACATTCCATGTAGATATAATAGTAAAATTTATAGAAACATGCTCAACTTAATTTTAGTTAGGGATGGGGCTTAGTATGCAAACATGCAGTTCATTGGTGTGACTAACAGAGGGAAAGGATTTGAATTTAAATTTGAGTTGATTTTGTCTTCTTAAATATGAGGCATAATTAAAAATAAAACATTTGTAATCATTGGAATATGAGGTGTGTTGTATTTGTTGTGGATACGGTCTTGAATGCCAACGATTAGAAGGAAGTGTATAATGGACAAATTGTCCTAAATTTCAACGCAACACAGATTTGATTGACGGCATAGCCATGGCCAAAATGATATAAAATAGGTCACCAGATCTTGAACAGTTTGCTGCCTCCTTGCTAAACAATTCAAAATTTCACAATTAGGGTTGTTGACTGTCTTTGTGAAAGATTAAAGTGTCAGAGCAAAAGAATTCTCCTTATTATGTTTATTGATTGAGTCTGCTTGATTGATGATTGACTTCAATGAACCTTACTTGTGGTGTGATTGTAAGTTTCCAATTGATGAGCACACAATCTCAAGTGCTGGTTTTTTTTACCCTATTGCTGGCCCAATGAGAATCTGACCTTCAACTGTGGATTTGAAATTAAGGTGATTTTCCCAAAGTGGGCACCTTTGGTTTATGATGATAAAATCTAAAACATATCACAAGGGTCTCTGATCTTGACTCCACACACATTGAGGACCCCAAAATCTTGATTGAGCAGGCCCATTCTTCCATCTTTGGGTTTTGAATACCTACTTGTATTGAACTCACATGTACGATATAATATGTTGAAATTTATAGAATACATGCTCAACTTTAATTTTTATTTAGTGGATGGGGTCTGCGGGGTAGCCTTCTTAGCTGCGCTGGGTTGCATTGAGCGTTTGTGGGGCGGGCGGCGGCGGTGGGGGGTGGGGTTGATGCCAAACATGCAAGATCAGGGTTGTTGGAACTTCCAAAGAATGATTAGAAAATAAGGAATAAAGACGATTTATGATAATCTAATATTGTGTCATGATGGATGGGCAGTCCAATATTTTAAAATATCGGGACCAGGGCCATCCAATATGATATAATATTAGATGTAGCAAAAACACCAATCCTATTCATTCGTAAAATCTTAGTGTGGGTGTATGAAAAATATGGTATCCTGGTATCTTATGGACCCGATCTGGTCCTATCATGGGCGGAAATGCAAAAACACGAGGAATGGGCAGAACCAGAATTAGTGGGTGGGTGATGAAAATTACTGATAAGATCTTTTCTCTCAGATAATAATGTTTAATTTTTTTTTTATATCTGTATAATTAGAGATAAAGAGAGGATTTGTTGTTGTGCCTACTCTAATACGTGTCATATTGGTGCAGCAGTCCAATAATTTTGAAGTGTGGATGCAGGCGCAAGCGTGGTTTTATCCACTACGATTATAAAACGATTGGACTGCCCATCCATATGACACGTATTAGATGAAGGCACAAAAACAAACAAATAATATCGGTTATTCTCTATTCTTATTTAGTTTTGGTTGTTTGAATATCACCGAAAACAATATTTTGGATTGAATAATATAGTTAAAAGGGCAAAAAATAAAAAAGAGGAAAAAGGGGGCAAATTGAACTAGGAAAAAAAGGAAGAGCTGAGTGGAAATGATTGTAAAATATAAATGGCGAGCGGCTATAGTAAACAATTGCGCGACGACGCACTATCTAATTTCGTCTCATATAAGATCGGAAAACAACCACCCACATGATATTGCCTGGTTTGCTTATTAACCCGCCCCCAATGAATAAGAATTCCAGATAAAAGGGGAACAAATTCGAAGGCATATGAATATTATTTAAAAGTTTAAAAACTGTTAAACTGTAGGACTCCTTATTTCTCAGATTGTTTGTCTCTTCATGTCATGTAAATAACTTGCCGCAAACCAAAATAAGCTTATAAGGTCAGGGTTTCGGACCAAATAAAGTTTTTTTTTTTATGTGAATCTCTTACGATCGACGAAAAACGCTAAGGGGAAGAAAAAAAAGTGACATAGAGACAGTGTAGTAAACGATGGCGGGGGTCACAAAATGTGTTTTATTTCACACTGGATGGAAATATTAGCTGGAGCAATAAGGTTTTTTTTTTTTAAAGAAGGAGGAAAAAAAGCTACTAGAATAAAATTGAAACACAACACTTTGTACATTGTGAATGAAAGGACTATATAAATGTGCGCCCCCACATTTAACCTAAATTTTTTTGGTGTATATGAACGACTCCACGAACTTGAGTTGAGAGGGATGACACGGCCAAGAATGTATACCAAACAGTGGTAGCCGACGATTTCAAGCACAGCGAAAAATTGATTGTTTGGACTTGCCAACAGACTCAACTATTGTAGATCATAACAAATAAAACTATTCTATTTACATTATGACCATACTGGTCAGCAAAAGGTATCTCATAATTGAAGGACTAGTATACTAGTCCAGGAAGTGTAAACTCTGTGATACGGTTTTTTTCACGGAGAAGTGGACAGTCATCCCAGGACCCATATTGATGCTTTTTGATGCTACTATGCCATGTATAATGCGAAACATGGCTGTCATAGTGACAGATACACCTTAAGGTGGACAAATTCTTCTAAGGGACAAAAAGCAAATAAAGTGAGAGAACAATAGCGTTTACTGCCTTTTATGCAAAAATGGGTAACCCAAAAAAGGAACATAGGCCCAAGAGATGGGGAGGGGTCCACAGTGACACCAAGATGGCTGACGATAAGTATTTACAACTTACCCACAATGTCCATTGGAAATTTGACTTCAATCAAAAGAATCCCGCAGTCTGGTATCTACCTTGCCTTTAGAGCATGAACAAAACGGTGAGAGGAGAAAAGGTACAATAAACTTAGTTTTCACAAATTTGTATCTATGAGTAATCTAGTTTTATCTGATTTAGTTGTGAACAGTTTAGTGTTAAATCTGTAGACAGCACATAGTAAAAAGAGACCTTGTTTATACTGCTGTGTAGTGATTGCAATCTTTGAATGTGAACTTGCCAAGTGAGTCAGATGGTGTGGAAATTAGAGCGATTAAACTAGTATAGTGGACAGGTGTTTTTACTGTTTGTTACACAGCATTTGTTTAAAAAGCAGTCAAACCTTTTGGTCCAGTAAAAATGTACAAGGCTTACAGTAACCTTTGAATACAAGTTACCTCTAGTCAGCAAATGAAGTGCACTGGCCAGTTTCATGCAAATAGGGAAAATTCTTCTTTTGTGCTCAGCAAATTATAGGTTTGTGCCATTGGAAGCTAAGATATAGTTTAATCATAAAAATAACAATCCAACAGAGGTGAGTTCCTCGAACCACAGGTTCGCGCTGATTTCGCGGGCTTAATTGTAATGGGGGCAAAAAGCAGTACACCAGAGTGCAACTGAAATGTCGGAGTCCAGCGGTGTGCCCCTAGAAAAAAAGTTGTGCAACTCAGATAAACTCCATATTTTTAACTAGTTTTACTTTCCCACTATTTCATGACACCCACCCTAAGGGGTCACAACATTTCCATTGTGGAGATATTCATTTCTGCAAGTTGAAGGACCCCCCACGAGCATAAGTCAGAGACGTTTAGGAGTAGCACCCCTGGTTTTGCATTATAGTATTCTTTATTCCTGCTCTTTAGGTTTGATGAGCCAACCCGAGGGGGTCACATAGCTTATTCCATTGTGGAGATCTTAATCATGAGACGTCCTCATCAAGAGTAACTAAGGATGATTGGAGTAAGTGGCACCCCGGGTTTTGCATTTGAAATTATCGGATACTCTCACTCTTCATTTTGACACGCACTCTGGGGGACACAACCATTTGTTCCAGATTGTGGAGATAAATCTTGAAAAGTCCCCACATGAGCACAAATAAGAGATGTTAGAGTAGCTCCCCCGGTTTGGTGCGCACTTTTAGTATTCGGAATGACTTGCTCCCTCTTCACGTTGATACCACCATATGAGGTCACAACATCTTTCCTTTGGAGATGAATCTTAGACATGGCCCAAGGATAATCAATAACCAAGAGTATTGGTTAAGGCGTCTAGACCCCTCGGGTTTCATTTATAGTCTTATTATATTCCTTTTTCATTTGGACACCCACCCCCGGGCCACACACATTTTCTTCTATTGTTTAGATATATGGTAATCATGAAAGTCAGTCAAAAAAACTCCCTTAAAATATTAATTTTTGGTATAAAAAATATGAAATTTATTCAATTGGCAACAGCTATTTATTGAAAAAAAATCATTATCTTTTTTTGTGCACCCACAGGTTTTAAATTTGAAGTCGGGGCTAAGGGGTCCAGAAAGTGGTGTGAGATGAAATGCACACCAATTTTGTGAGTCATATTTTCCATTTTCTCTAAGAATGTAAACAGGCTGGAACCCAAAAAAGGAACTGACCGAGAAAGTCAGAAAAACCATTTCAATGAAAACACATGGGCCAACCCTGATCTAGCTATATATATTGATTCGTTACATAACTTTGTTGTGGATGTTATCCCCCACCCACCCCTTTGGATAAGTCTCTTGTTTGTACACCTGTTTTGTAACACACACCAAATCCACAACACAGCCATATAATCTGCCAAATCAAACCTAAATGCTTGAACCATAATTTATTGATTACAGGAAACAAATCCAACTCTTCTGAATTTTATTCAAAAGGTGGTCTTTTGAAGTGTAGAGGTATTATCACAATGACCAATTGACAACTGAGAAAAATTTGGTTTTGAAATTTGAAATGGACCCCCCCCACGGAATTAGCTTAGTTGCATTTTTAAGAAGTAATCAAAGAATGCCCCCTTTTAGTGGACCCAACCAATAGCATTTTGTACCCAAATTATATTCACAAAAAGATATGTTTACCATATAAGTAAGTCTCAATAGTTAGCGAAAGAGAGAATTTTGAGATCCAAATGTACCAAGTTTGCAGTACAGCACGATTAGCATATTTAATTAGATCAATTGCCATCAATTACAAGCCCTTTAAATGATCTCACTTAGACAAGTCTTGACGGCTACAAAATACAAAAGCAGTACGGCAAAAGAAGTCATATGTAAGCGAAGGAATTTTGTTCATATCAATGGAACCATTTCAGTGAAATACAGCATATGCATTTAATTAGACAATTGAGTATTCAAAAAAATAGCACCTTCCTAGTAATCGGTAACCCCCATGCACTTTGACCCAATTCTGAATTCACCAAAAGAGCATGCATTGGCATTAGTAATTCTTTCATCGCAGCGAAGAAGTTGGCCATCCGATGACGGCCTGGTCTTCAGAGCTCACGTACATTACCAATTTAGATTTAGCTCATTTGGCATACCTACGCCCGCTTGTATCAACATGACGCTCAAATGGCAAACACGATGCGCACCATGATGAGGCTTTCATGCGTGTAAGGAATTTTCCGTATCCGGTAAAGTGGACGTTTCAAAAACTTATCGCAATACGCTTGGTTTTTTTGCAAAGTATATTAAATATAGCTACCATTGCATACTTAAGTTGCCCGAAATACGGCTCACCGCTACGGAATCTTAATCCGTTCGCGCACCTGAGCTCCAGCCCGCTCCCTTCCACCCCGCCCAGACACCTTCACCGCCTTACCGGCTACTCCCGCAAACTTGCTCCCCCCAAGCCTCGCGCGGAACATTTTCGTTGTAACACTTATGCCCAATAGCTCCTTCCTCTTCAAACGCATACTTTTTACCGCCAAAAATTAATCAGGTCCGCCGCACTAGTTGGAAGATCCCGTGCTTCTTTCCACCAACGTTACATCCTCATAGCCACTTACCGGACTCCGTAAAGCGTTTACACATGCCCCGTGAACAGGACGTTCAGGACGACAGACGCCCATGACCAGACAGACCGACCGACAGAACGGCCCAGACCGCCGGACAGAAACGGTGATTATCGAGTCTCTGCCGAACAAGTTCAGGCCGAGACCCCCCGAACCGGACACTAATACGAGGGCCCACCTGTGCCTCCGGTCATTTGTTGGCCTAACCTATATCCCTCCGTTTAGCTGTAAACTTTACAATCCAGAAATATGATCTACTAAATCGCTATCATTGACCTTCCATAACTTCCATTGTCTATTCCTCTCCACCAAGGTCCACCGAAATATTATATTTCCGGTCAAATCATGAACAGACGGTGCATTGCCGTGGGCATCGGGAGTTCGGCGTATGCTTCTGCGTTATAATGCAACCCATTACCGACAGTCATTGTGAATTAATGTCATGGCGGATTCATTTATCATTAATTATAAAATCGTTTTTAGCGTTTACCCATAGAAGGCGTACAATAATTTCAGGGCACGGGGCTACATATCCAAGCTGGCTACAAACCAGCCAAGACATAGGATCAGTTGAAAAACTCTTAGAGGGTGCACGTAATTTTTCACCATGTGCTAGTGTCTCTTTAGACTCAACTAGCATCAGATGAAGAAACTCAAAACTCAGAAATCGACGGATTCATGACGACATTGTTTGTTATAATATCTATTAATATCAAGTTGTAGTACTCCCAGATATTGGAGTATTCTGTTACAGTTGGGCAAGCACCAGTTGCACAACACTGTTAATTACAAAATTGAAAGAGCGGATTTAACCAACTGCATTTCCTTAGGTACTGAGTGCTCTAGTGGGACTATTTCGGACCTTGGCTAAAAAAGGAAAAACAAACACTTGTAAATACAGCTTTGGTATGGAACAAGTCAGAAAACTGTCAATTGTACTTAACACTTCTTATACAGCACAATGGGGTAAACTTGGTGTTTTGAGGGGCGCAATTTTTGGTCGTAATTGTGTTTTATGCTTCATTATGGGGGATGCACCGCAAACGGTACCAAAAAGTAGGGCCTTAGTATATTTGATAAGACCTCTGTACCCAAATAAGATTTATTGGGAGCTGTAAATACGAAACTTTGCTAATTTCATGAAACTCAACAAGTTTATGTTGAATGAAAAATACAAGTTTATTGTGTGGTACCAAATATACAAAATCTCGACATTGATGGGCTGACGGGGATGAGGCGATTTGATTAATAAGTAATGCGCCTATGTAAAGTGGCGTGTTCTGCCGGAGTGATCGCTTTTGGGACCCCCATTAGTTACCTGGAAGGAAATAATCGTATTGATTTTGATATCAGGTCAAAGGCCGTATTTTTTTTTTCTTTTGGGTCCTGAAATATGAGCCCTCAAATCCATTTCATTCACAAGATATAAAACCAAAAACTGCCTTTTAATGGCTAACCATCATTATTAGCACAGTATTGAAATAGGGCTTTGCAATATGTGTTATTGCTTCTATCAAGTTTGTTTCCCACGGTAACTTGATGGGGGCATATGTGCAAAAGCCAGGGCTATCTGTCTCAAGCAGAGACACAATAGACATAAAGTCGGAAACCAAGCACCTTTTAAACTTTAAATTTTGTTTAAATTTTGAAATATTCTACTGTATTGTTGTTTTGTATTTTGAAAATGCACTCCCCACATTATTCGTGGCTACCTGCACAACCAAGCCTTAAGAAAAGTGTCTTTAGAGAAGAATTAAAAATGTTTAGCCTATATATAATGTTTTTACTAATTCGTATTAAAACATGCTTGTTCACTAAAGCCTTCAAATCGCAATGTTTGCCCTTGGCATGTGATCTTTGTGCCTTGGCAGTGACCTTTGACCTCATCCAAAAGTGGTGGATGCCATGTTGCACAGTGACCCCCCCCAAGTTGGTTTAAATCCATCAAGTATGAGGATATTCAGGCAAATGTTAACCCTTTTTCACAACAACCAACGAACAGACACACAACAGACATGACAACACACAAAAACAGTGGACAAGTGAATCCCTATGTTCTTCCTGCCGAGGGCAGGCGACACAAAATGGCAATTGGAATAGCACTTTACCAGACTTTATCAACACACAGTCCAAAAGACACTTTCAAGTATTCTTTCACACATCGGTATAAATTGTTAAGATGTGACCTATCCCACCTTTTTTCCCTTTATAGTCCCATACTTGTATATTTGACCCCACACAAATAGCAACAGAAACATTTTGGTGTTAATATCTCGGAAATATCCAAAATATATATTAAAGTCTACCAAAATCAACCTAGTGGAACATGTAGAAATAAGGGAGCAACGTTTTACAGGGGTAAAAACTTAAAATTGTCGAATTGATTTTAAAATGATGTACCACTTTATTGGGCCTACTCCTAAGGTTAAAAAGTCTAGTTTGCCCTAATCTACGCGTTAGTTTTAGTACAATATGCTCATAACATTTCAAGGTCATCCTGGTAAAATTCAAGAATGGTCCGATTTTGATCGAACTGGTTGTAAAACTGTTAATTTGTCCCACTAGATCGTAAATGTAATAGATTCTTTGTTTGAACTTTCTATATAAGAATTACAGAGCTATGACTAGACCTCCCTAACCCTGTAGCCCCCGGTCACATTTTGCATTCCATTTATGCAACGAATATTATAGATGGTGCAACTCAGTATATTTTCAGGGTTCTGCATCATTAGACAACAATTGACACATTTTATCTAACGAACGGATATTCTGAAAATTTACCCCCCATTGTGACCTTTAACCTATTTTGACTCATACTATTGAACTACAACCTGCAAGATATGGCAAACTATCCCTTTTTTTAATCCTGGAAATGTTACAAACACGTTGGCATACTTTTCGCGCCGTTTTTGAATACTTTAATTTTGATCCTGTATAAACCTTACCCCCCTTAAAAATATATGTCCACTCCATTGATTTACTATACTTTTGATATGTTGTTTTTAAAGGTATCTCAATACAGTCTGTTGGTATTGATTCTGTTGCAATTATGTTTGTTAAGGCAGCATTCTTTTCTATTTTGACTGGCCTATTCTCCATCAAAATTGCAAAAGGCTGCTCAGGATTGTTTACACGATAGAATACTATGGCAGAAGGAGGCTAAAAACAATACCTTTATTCTCTAAATTTCAATGATATCACTTTTTAGATAGGAGAAGGGTCTATTTGCTGGCTTTTTGTTTTTAGTATTTTATTGCATGTAAAAAGAGCTAGATCATACACTTGCACTCCAAAGGGATTGTACATAGTACCGAGTATTCTTCTAAACAACACTGCACCCATCATTTGAGAATTTTATTGCATTTGGTCAACTCAAGAGATGAAAAATACACAGAGGCACAGATGCTTTGTTGTTAATTTCTGCATAACCACTGTGTACCAATTGAATTCGAATGGCTTGTGCTATAAAACATGTTAGATAATTTTGCAATTGATGGCATTTAGATTAGTATTATCCAAGTCCCTGAGTCATCCTAGCTGGCTGACGTCCTCTTGATGTCGAAAGAACAGTAAGCTTCTCTTCTCTTCTTTGCAGACATTGACGCCGATTTTCTGGATACTGCCACTGCTGAAACAGGAAATTGACAGAATGGTTAGAACACGTTATTGAGAATGTTGTATCTTACAATATCTTTTTTTCCTTAATACTTTGTTGGTAGAAAGTGCTAAAAAAAAAAAAATTGTTTTGGACCTTGTCGCGACATCAGTGTATATTTTTTAGGGTTACAGTACACTTAAATCTCACTCATGGAGTAGAGGCTCAAATTCTAAAGGCATTTTCTTGTGTCAATAGCATTAGAAGCCCTGCATTTATCTCACTGTTGAATGAGAGAAAAGAGATTTGGCTGAAGCCTTTTCAACAATACTCTATTTACCTACCTAAATGTACATCTCTCTCTTTACTGAGACACAGGACATTTTTCAGAAAAACGGCCCCCATTTTTTTTTAACCTTGGTTTTTTTGCTTATTTAGAATGTGTCTTACAACCCCGGTGAATAAGCCAATACGCCGTCTTTATGTAATTAAGATGATATTTACTGTTTTCTGCCATGCACTACAGAAAATCAATGCATACTCTTTTATAGGGCAAGATTACGATAGCAGGCAAGTTCAGAAGCTTAGTTCTGATTTTTTTTCTACTTTCTAATTCAAAACATTCTTGGTATATTGTTGTACAAGCAATCAAGTGCTCCACACAAATTACCATTTTTTACAGGGATGTGCTGCAAACATATGGGTCTCATTTTCAGGCTTCTGGTATGAATGAGCCCTTTTTTGTGCCAATTTTGGTATAGAAATGGTCGTTTTTCAATTTTTCAGTTTGTTGGAAAATTATTCAAAATACCTCAATCACAAGCCAAAATTTCAAATTTGCTTATACGGTTGAAATTTTTGCCAAATTTGTGTTAAAATTGGCCCAAAATCTTCATCTCTGGTACAGCTATGGGTCCCTATTTCGGCAAAAATTGGTATAGATATGGGTCCTACTTCCAGAACTCTCGATTTAATAATAATTCTCCAAAATTTTAGTGTATGACCTAAAATTTTAGTGTATGTATCACAATGCAATTGCCTCAACTGCAGTTATGGGTGGAGAAGTGATGCCAATTAAACTTTACTAACTGCACAAACCAATGATGGCCATATCAGGTTTGGTTGACATCTGAAATGGATCTCTTCAAATGAATATCGGAAATGTTTGGAACAAAATACAACCTAAGCGAACCCCCTAATGCTCGCGTAAATTCAACAAGCGATCGCCAGTTACGCAAGTGCTGCACCCAACAGTTGCTTGTGACGACCCGTTAGGACGCTTTTTGAAGTCATCATGTTCGGTAAACTTCCGACTTGAAAGGTCTATTAGACACAATATATATATGTGGTGTTGGAATTCTGCTCTCATTTTAGCTCAATTTACCTGTCATGCAGCACACCGTGGACTTTCATATCTTTCAGCCTCTGCACAATTTCTTCGTCATTGTTGTCCTCACCCCAACAGAATGTTATGAGGTCGGCTTTATTGCACGCTGCTGCCAAATCTGGGTCTCGCAGTAGGTCTAGAGAGTGACTGCTAAGGCCCTGTACAAAAAAACAACAAATGGATTGTTATAATGAAAATGGGCTCACATGAACAGAAATAGGTTAGCTTCATTGCATGCCAATGCTAGGTTTGGTGCTCTCTCTCGCTCTCGGTAGGTCTACTAAGTATTAAGTATGTAAACAAAGGTCGGTCTATCAATCTTGTCTTTGAAAGCTTTATCAAACTTGGTCTGCATGGGCAACCATTTAATCAACAGAAAAAAAAAGTGTACCCCAGAACCCATGTGTCGTCTGCCATCGCCATTTGTTAAGGGGTCAAAGGTCAAATGGTTGTCATCAGAGGTCAATCTGAATACATCAATATTAGGTCTTGGGCCAGTGGTTCTGGCCATGTATAAAGTTAATTGATCAATGAGTAAAAGGGTTTGAGTGCAAAAGTGCAGGTTTAAATTTTTTACTACACACATAAGGACACAACATTCACACACACACACACACACACAAAAACATCACCAAAGATAGACTTCATTTTCATAAGCAAACTCCTACAATCTGTCCAACCAGACATACATTAGCATTTCGTAGGCTGGATTTTCACTTCATCCAAAAATGTACTTGTATACTTTATTCGTCTTACATACACCCCTCCTCGTACAACACTTCTTGTGAGACATTAAACACCACTTTTATGCCTTTAGCCTTTTACTTACCAAGAAACCCATGGACTTGGCATATAATATGCAAAGGTATTCCAGTACACAGAGGCCCTTCATAACTGTACCGCTCATGATGGACCAAAATTTGCATAGAGAACTGGGTATTTGTTTTGCTTCAATCTCAACCTGAAAAAGATGACAATTACAGGTTGAGGTTAACATAATTTATAAATGACAATACTTCATTTACATCCTGCGAGGGCACGTGTGGTCCAGTGGATTGAGCGCTCGTCCCGCAATCCAAAGGTCGTGGTTCGAGTCTCCCACTGCGGCCCAAACGTGTTGTGTCCGTAGTAAGGCATTCTGTACCTCAATTACTCCTCTATACCCAGGTGCGAAAATGGGGTTAAGGCTTATTCATTATGCTGGGAATTGGGGAACAGACTCGATGGAGATGAGGTGTGGCGATCCCACTACAGCAACATTATTGGTGGAGGAAGCCTGGCCCAACGCTTCGAAAGAGAGATGGGCACTCCGTTCCTGTGTACACAGGTCCGTCCCCTTTACCTGCGTAAAAAACTACTTGAACTAAATTTCTTCAAATCTGAATTATTAAATGGTTTTGTGACGCAGATCATAGTCTATTCAAATCACCAAAACACCTGCTTACAATATTTTGAGTTAAAGCGGTCCAGCTGTTTGGATAGTAGAAGAATAAATGTATACCGACTTGGCCCATAGAACAGTGTGTGAACTATATACTCTGGCTCATAATTTCTTGGACAGTTTAGAACTTACGCCCGCTCCCCGCCAAAACAGCGCACCATTGTGTTGCACATAGACACAGTACACGCAACGATCAACACGCGCGTTTGGTATGTCCAAGAAATTATGACCCAGAGTATAGTGTGGTTACCACACTGGGGGGGGGGGGCATTTGTTTTCATAACAGAAAAGGAAACATTTCTCAGGCCATAAAAATTTCACTGGGGTAGTGAGAAAAACATGAACTTTCTTCTGATACCAAAATCTCAATTTTGATGGGGAGAAAAGGAGGGACAAGGTAGTGATCGGTTCACCCACCTTTAATGCCACTATCGGTGGTTTTCTGTCCATTTTTGTAACAATATCAAAATATCTCATATAATGTAACTTTTTTGACAGAGTAGACTGCTCAGGATTAATTTGACTACCTTGCTATGGTCCAGAAGAGGACAAACACTCATCATCATAAATGGCAGACTCTGGCTTTATAAACTCATAATCACATGTGCCATTTACGAAGTTTAGTACATATGATTTTATGAATTTTATCGTATTCTGGTTAAGAAAATGATTGATAGTGGGTTTAAATCAATAAAAGTTTAAAGCCTTTTCAGGTAAAGGTGGAAAAAATGCATGCATATGATATCATATGTAATTTTCACAACCTCAAAAATGATACTGTGAGAATTACACACTCTTCAATCTGTTTGAGTTTACTAATGAATGTCACCAATGTGCAGCAGAACAGATGCAGAAAGAATTCAGAAGATTTTCCAGTAGTAGTACCTAGGACCATGTTGTTACAAGCATCATGGGATATCCATCAATACAAATATACAACAAATGGTGTAAGTCAATCTAAAGCATTCTGTGGAGATTGTACACTTCTCCAGAGGAGTGATAGACCATTTTCTTTTCAATGCATGTTATCGTAATATGTCTGGAAATGAAATGTTTTATGAATTTCAATCCAACTACCACGGTACAGGTGAAAACATTTTGCTGCTGGTGTTGGTTCAATTATACAAAAAAGAGCCTACCGTGGAACAATTCTTTCCCACATTGATTGTGAAGAATGCACAGAATTGGACACAACCTTTTGGATCCCGCAGGGGAGTACAAGTCCCAATAAAATCAAACTTTTTACATTTTGTTCACTTATTGCACTTTCATGGCACATATTGGAATCAACATGACATGAATACAAATGAAATCCCGAACCAGCCTAGTCTAAGTCAGATGTTTTTGAGATGGCTTGCAAAAATGACCACAGGCACAGATTCAGAAAAGGTGCAATGGTTTTGTCCAAGATATAAGGTCACAAAATTGTTAATCACTTGAAACACCTGTGTGGCCTTACTCTGCAGGCTCATGTGGAGGGACAAACGTGGTGAAAAATTCAAAAATTACCCGCATCTCAATTGGGAAGCATCTCAAAGCAAGCGTAACTTACCTGTTATAAAACTGTACAGAATCTAACGGGGCGAAGGGTTAAAGGTGGCAGGACATTTTTTGAGTAGCACAATAACAAAGTTGGTATCAACATAAAAGCTTAAAATGGCTGCTTTATTAATGAAACAGTTTACAATGATTTTTTTTTTTTTTTTTTCTCCCCATCATTTTTTATTAATTAGAATAAAACCCACCCAGCCATACGTTTAAAAACAACGTTTCCAAAAAAGTAACAACACCCGGCAACATCACGGGTGACGTCAACCTGTTTAGTCGGTGTTGCCACTAGGGCACCAAGAAGCAGGTGACAAAACGCGATGCAGAAGCAACAACATCGTAAGTGACAAGCATTTTTTACAGTTGTTGTGAAAAAGAAATCCCAACATATTTTATGAGGGGCAAATTAATTGATCGGTATCAATCTTAATAAGTACATATCGTGTATTTGGGAGATTAGAACATATGAACTTGTATAAGCGAGCAATCGTGAATTAATCACAGCAGGTGCGAATCAAAAATCACGGCATCCTGTAAAGTTTTCCGGATCAATTTGACCAATTATCAGCAGATTTACGTAAGTTTAAGCCTTTATGTCTCATTTTGAACATTTAAAAAATGCTTCATTTTCTTCGGACTTTTTGCACCTTAGAGGATATTGTCTTGACTACTTACACCCAGGGATTTTTTACATTTAGCGCTTTATTAACAAGCGAAATGGATTTTTCTAACCTCACCCACCCCATCAAAAAAACGACGGCAGCTTACGCGTGTCCCCTCTGCCTGTCATGATTCACACCCGCTTGCTCTGCACAACAGATACACCGTGCGTTAGCTCACAGTATCTTGCGCTGTGGTCTTACCCCGTCTTACCGTGAATAACTCGTGTTTTTTCTCAGTACAGAAAGGGGGTTGTTAAATTACAATTCCAGCTTTTTAGACCAAATAATTTATAACAAGAATTTGGCCATGGAAATCGAGGTGCAGAAATATTCTTGAATATTAAGTATTAGAACAAACACTGACCATTTATACATGTGGGGGGGGGGGGGGGGGGGGTAAATCCCCACTCTGGTTCCATACTCAGTGGGGTCTATTGCAAGCCCGTCGTTGTGGTTCATGTTATCACTCAGTCAGCGCTTCTACGAATTACAATTCCACGCTTTTCAGACCAACTCATTTATTAACCAGAATCTTGGCCATGGAATTGTTCAGAAATATTCTTGAAATGAAAGTATTAGCACAAACACTGACAATTAATACCAGATATGAGTTCGGTAGACTGCAACCCGGGCGGCAATTCTACAGCTAAACCCCGTGGCCCGCCTCAGAAAAACGCGACACTCCCAGTCTCGATTTGCAAAATTTTGTCTAAAATTTGCTCTGATTTTTGTACTAAATAATTTACAAGATTTAATTACAATTCAAATGTTCTCAGCGTCCAGCAAAACGGTCATGGGTATTTTCCTTTGCCATATTTGCTATCTGTTTCTTGCTGGAGGCTCAAACCTAATATCATCATGACTTCGGTCCCTCAGCTTGTATCTCGCATTCTCCTTCCCCAAAATCTACCCCTACGTCTTCATCAGACACTTACTATGAGCTTTTCATTTAACAAAGATTTTAATTACCCATTCAAATGTTCTCGGCGTCCAGCAAAACGGTCATGGTTATTTTCCTTGGCATTATTTGCTATCTGTTTCTTGCTGGAGGCTCAAACATAATATCATCATGAGCTTCGTTCCCCAGCTGTATCTCGCATTCTCCTTCCCCAAAATCTACGCCCTACGCTTTCATCGACTCTACTCTGAGCTTCCACACTACAAAAACACTTCAATCTGCTAATCTGCCATCTCATTTCAAAATTCCTCATAATCCATTCCATTTTTTGTAAAAATGTAGAAAAAGACACCTGTAAAGATTTAAATACCGCGGGTAGTTCAGCCTCTGCACCTATCACCGTATGCAGTTCTGCAGACTGGCAACCGGAAGTGCTCTGGAGTAAACAGGATGACGTCACGCATAAGGCCTTCCAATTGTATGAAGCTCTCCGCCCCGTTTTCTGAAGTGCCTTCTTATGAACAATTAATATGGCTCAATTAAAAATGTTGAAGTTGGATGAGTTAAATTTTGTCTATTTTGCTTCTATATACATGTTAAGGAATGTAAAAATAATAACGTAAGACTGGTTCTAAAAGAGTCCTGCCCCCTTTAAGTATGGTCACATACATTCCCTTTTAATTATTGTCAAGTGAAATACAAACATACTTACATGGAACAAACATGTGGGTCAAACGCACACAATACGATGCGTCTGTTTCATGAGTACTTCAAGATAACATCAAGTATTGCATCAGTTAGAGCATTGCGTTCCAATGGCAGCTTCTCGTGTGGCATCTCCTTATCTCCCTTCTGTAATTACAAAATTGGGTCAGGGAATAGTCAAGACAGATCTTCATACAGTCTACAACACAACTGCAACAATGAAAAATAAGCCCAAGAGTAGAGGGGGGAAAATTGTTGTTAGTTACTAACCCACAACGGGCGGAAGTGTACGTCCCATACCGATTAATGCATTACCCTGGCAGCACACCGATATTTTTTTTTTGTGTAAGATTGTGTCTCGCATTTGTGTGTGATGCCTGATTTACTGTGCAGCTCTAGAAGTTATAATCAATTTACTTGGCTATATGACTCGAAACTATTTGGTCTAGGATGGTTAACATATTACCCCTAGGGACATCCATATTGGAGGACTGAACTTTTGTACTCTAACATGTGTTATCCAGTGGTGGCGCCACGGTGGGGTGGGGCCAAAACTTGGTTAAAAAATCTCAAAATTTTTGATATTTCCCCCACCACAGATCCTCACGAGAATGGTTTTGGGTCCGTCCAATCCCAGAAATTTGCACAACGGCACGATTTAGTTGAGAGGCTGGACACGGCAAAATGTATACAAACAGTGGTAGCCGCTATTTAGGCAGACGAAAAATGATTGTTTGGACTTGGCAAATTGACTCAACTATTGTAGATCATAACAAATAAAAACTATTTACTATTTACAGTATGACAAGAATGGTCACAAAAGGTACATAATGGAAGGACTATCTACTATCAGGATTGTAAACTCTGTGATACAGTTTCTTTTCAACGGGAGTGGCGTCATCCCGGACCCACCTATTGGATGCTTTTGCTGCTGTGCCATTTGTATAATGCACATTGGCTGTCATAGTGCAGGGATACACAGATGTCAACTTCTTCTAAGACAAAAGCAAAGTGAGAAAACTTGTTACTGCCTTTTATGCAAATGAGTAACCCAAAACAGGAACAAGGCCCAAGAGATGGGGGAGGGGGTTCCCACAGTGACCAAGATGGCTGATTGAGTATAACTTACCACAATGTCCATTGGAAAATTGACTTCAATCAAAACAAAATCCCAAGAGTCTGGATTACTTCTTCTAGACCTGACAGGAGAAAAGAGTACAATATACGTAAGTTTCAATTTATATAATCATCAACAGTTTATTCTTTAAAAATTTGTGATATGCTCGTAAACTACCTTCATGCCTGTTGTATGCATCTCTAAGAAATGCCAAGGTCAGAGGGTCCATAGAGGTCAACTTATGTATGTGGACAAGTGTTTTTACACTAGCCATTTTTTAAAGCAGCAACTGTCAAAAAAAACAAGGCTTGACGTAACCTTTTGAATGGGGAAAAGTTTACCTCTATTCACAAATGGTGAAAGTGGCACTGGCACATTTTCAGGCAAATAGGAAAATTTCTTCTTTTTGCTCGCAAATTATTATAGTTTTGCAATTGGAAGAATACAGATATAGTTTACACATAAAAAAACATATCCAAAAACAGAAAGGGACATTATAAGAGGGCCAAAGACATCCAGGTTAATTGTTGGCTAACTTTTAGTTAGCTTGTAAACTTTAATCAAGAAATATG
>JAMKCH010028205.1:0-17945 GCA_023653785.1 Ophioderma brevispina
ATCCTAATCTTCACGTGTACTTTATTCCATTACCATATTTTTCATAGGCCTCCCCTGAATTACCCCCCCCCAATTACATTGTAAAAGAGTATTTAGTCAGTTCAAAAAATAGTAAAGGTTGACAATGAGAGAGTGTAAAGACATACTATATTTTCTGTAATATTTAGTGATTTCATATAGATTTAAACATTTTGCAATTACGATTCCCTAAACCTTTTATTTGGCTGACAGTTGCAGTCATAACTTAAAATGAAAACAAAGGGTGATTTGTAGGCCTATATTCAAATAGATAACAGGCTGAATTTCGTAGATCCTATATGAAATTACAAATTTCACATGTGTGTGACCACAAGAGGAAAGAAACAGTTTAGCTTAATTCCTTTCGATGGGGATATTTTTGATAGAATTTAGAAAGCTTTCTACTAGTGCAAAAAATCAGAATTTTACATTTTTTCGAGGACACCTGCTATTTTGAAATCTCTCGTTGCACCTTTAAGGTACATGTTAGTATAAAAAAAAAATGAACTGATTTATCATCAAGACATCTGCCAAATCCTAATAAGAACATAAATCATAACATTTTAGTCTTACTGTCCGCATGGAACACTTTCTTAAAAAACACAAGTAGTTTGAATGGGGATTCTATCTTGAGCAAGTGTTTTTCTTCTTTCGGTTTACAAATTTTCAGCTGCAAAAAAATACACCTTCGAGAAAATCGACAGGCTTGTCCTTCAACTATAAGCTATTTCTTCAAACTTTTTCAAATATTTTGGATCTTCGTGGAATCACGATTCACACGAAATTAATGAGTGATTGAATGTAGTGTAAATTCATCATTATTACCCCCACCCAGTGGAGGTGGGGTCGATCACTCTAATATGAAAGTGCCACTTATGCTCATTAATGAGTATTTATTACTGTATTTTAAAGTTCTAGATATGATTTCCATTCACCCCCCCAGCAGCCCATGTGGGGTGATGGTCAAGATGCCCTGGGTTCAGTCCCAATTACGGCCAGTCAAAATAAAACTCCTCAAAAAAGTGTGGAATATTTTGTTAACATGTATTTCTCTTTTAATTGAAAATTTATTACACTCTATTGCACATCAGTGAAAAGCTCAGTTATTCCTCTGTACAATGACACCAAAATCATAACAAAGGATTTCCTTCATGGTGCGTGACATCCTTTGAATATGGTAGGTCGAAAAAAGTGCAAATTTCAGTACCTGACTCATTGGGTGCTTAAATTAAGAGGATAAGGTTAAACGGAATGTGCAAATTTGATGATGCTTCTGGGAGTAATGCATTATAGTCCCAGATTGAGGACATAAGAATGGCAATGGCCTTTAGAATATTGTCCCGAAAACGACCGCATTGTTGCTTCAATAACAACAAGTTTGTCTCCAGTTATCAAGGCTGCCTGCTTTTTTCCCTTTACACCAAAGCTGTCGCTTTACAATGACCAACAACAGCAGGGAAACGGTTAACCATGTCTCTCCAAACATAACTTCTACCATCCAACTGCGAAGACCAAAATCTGCATTTCATACTGAAACATTGAATTTCGTCACCATAGTTTAAATTCACACCGGGGTGGCCGACACCACTAGCCGGGCTCCGATTCCTGATAAGAAGGGCCTGTCAGTGCTGGCTTCTCAGCAAGTTATCGTGCTTCAGGTGAAATTGTGTCGATTACTGCCCACAACCGTGCATACAATTCATTTTTGGAAGGGACCAATCTCAATCCAAGAGCAGAGAGTATAATAAACCTGTTTTTATGGGGCGTTGCCTGTTGCCGGGGTCAACCAAGCTTCTGGTCTCACATTCCCATTACCAGTTTGCACGCAATTTTGTTTTCCACTTGAACAGCACTGGGGTTACCGCAGCATTGGCTACAACTTGAATCTGGGATATGCCAGCTTCAATTTCCCCAATAACCGAGCCTTTTGCACATCTGATACTCGTGGCATTGATGTGAGATACTGAATAAACCACTCTTTGACTTTCCTTCAAAGACCCGGGTCAAAGCAAACCTAATCCTATTACGCTGTGTAACCCTGTGTAGTTTTTAAACTGAGGTATTGAAGTTGGCACTTTCTTTTAGACCTACCCAGTATGCATTGAGTGTCATTCAACCATGAAGAAATCAATCCTTATGATTTGGTGTTATTGTACAGAGGAATAACTGAGCTTTCACTGATATGACAATATAAAGTGGCAAACAATTTTCAATGTACGAAAACTTCATGTCTGAAAAAAATTTCCAAACTTTTTTTGAGGAGTTTAGAATGAATGCTGCCTTGAACAAACACTAATTGCGAAACAGGAATCAGTTCCAACAGGGGAATTGTATGAGAAATACCTTTAAAACAAACATATCAAAAGTCTACTAAATCAGATATTTTAAGGGGGTAAGGTTTATACAGGGGTCTAAATATGAAAAGTATCAAAAAGCGTCGAAAAGTATGCCAACATGTTCGTTACATTTCCAGATTAAAAAAAGGTAAGTTTTGCAATATTGCAGGTTGTGGTCAATAGTTATGAGCAACAATAGTCAAGGTCACAATGGGGAGTAAATTTCAGATATATCGTTCCTTATAAAAATGGTGCAAAGTGTTCGTCTATGTTACAGAATCCGAAAAATAACTGGTTGCACAATCTATAATATTTGTTGCATAATTGGAATGCAAAATGTGACGGAGGTACAGGGTATATGGGAGCCGTCACTAGTCTAGTCTGTAATTCTAAAGTTCAAACAAAGAATCTATTAACATTTACTTATTCTAGTGGGACAAATTTAACGGTTTACAACTAGTCCGATCAAAATGGACCATTCTGATAATTTACCCCAGGATGACCTTGAACGTTATGAGCCGATTGTACTAAAACTAAACGCGTGATAGTAGTGCAGGCTGGTATGGTTTGTCGTCAATCCAACTTCAGTGCAGATTTTTAGTTAAAAGTGAAAGTTGTGTGTGATAATTAGCTTTAGGATATCAGTTTTCAGAATATATGTTTCAATTTTTTTGAAAAGAATTTTTTTTTTTAATTGCTGATTCAAGATGGCCGCCCAGAGTAAGTAAATTGTGCTGTTTTCAACAAAGGTTACGAAGCTTATGAAGTGATAAGGTTTACGAAGTTACTTGATTGAAAACACCACTTTTAATCAAATATTACGTTTCACATATCACATATTTTGCTATTAGAATTCGTTCTGGGCGCCATTTTCTATTCAAGATGGCGGCCATCAAGGAATTACCAATAATGTGTTGGCATTTATTACGATTAGTCTATGGACTGGGAGACCCATTTTGGCACCCAGATCTCCCACATGTGGCATCATTATTTGGAGACCAATCTGATGATATTTTAACCTGTATAACCAGAAAAAATTGTGGGGAGCCTCTGCAATCGCTATTTTCAAAATGGCGCCATTCGAAATTACTTGTATGTATCTCCGTTTCTGAGATCATAGATGCACAAACCTGATGCTCTACACTAGGGAAAGAGTCAATAATTCCAATATTTATGAACATTGATAAGAACACTGGGTCATTTGATTTGTTAGTTAATCATGAATTTCAAAATGGCAACCAGGTTAATTATTGGTTTTTACTAAAATGAAAAACCACAGAGGAAAGATACTTATTGCTTCATGACATGTGGTGATCAAAAGCCACAACCGTTTTAAAAGCAACACAAACTAACAATTTTAATTAGCATTTTTATTTTTATTGTAATTATTTATATCGGTTGTTTGGGAATCTCCTACTGATGTTCTTGATGCGTCTGCGATGGTGTCTCATCGGGAAATGCACTACCAAGTATCCCGTGGCTCTAAGAGTGTTAAAGGGGGATCTGGAAGTGTTTACTCTGATGTGTTTGGCTGGGATGAATGGTTTTGGTATCCACACTGTGCATTGATGATGATATCGGAGTGACATCAATTCGATAACCGAAGATAACGAATCAATATTCCTTGATATCATACGTTTTTTACTTTCAAACAGGACAAACAAAAACAAGGTTTGTGTGAAGCCTACTTAAAAGTTATCTAGATGACATGAATGACTGATGAGTGAAACCAAAAAATAAACCTGTAAAAAAACAGGCATTGACGGGCAGCTGGGACTCACTAATGCAGAACGTAAAATACTGGGCCCATAAAATACGAAAACCATTGCAGTGGAAGTTAAAATAACGGAGTAAAAATTCAGCTTACAAAACGTTATTGTTGGGTTTTGATTGTTAAACAATATAAGAATTAAAACGGATTACAATCTCGACAAATTTTTCACGCTGTAGCTATGGCATATACAAACGTTTTATTTAGGTTACCAAGTGGTGTAAAAAAAGTTATATTTCAGGCAAACAAATTTTGAGAAAAACAAGCAATAAACCAAAGGGAAAACGTGAAGAAATAACGATTAAAACCAGTTTATACACTTTTGCTTTATATGGTAATGTAACCATTTCTAATGGTCACTAATTACTAATCAACTATGAATAAACGCCTCAATACATGTAAAAAAAAAAAAAAACCTTATAGATTCAAAAAACAGGCCTTAAGGAGTACAAGTCTAAACCTATCCCCTACACTCACGACCTTATGCAGTAGATGGAAATTAAATATATATATGTGTGTACTACGTTTTTCAAATTAACTAAATATAATACAAAAAGGGGGAAAAGTGTTTTTGTGGGCCGCAGCTATATAGTGGCAGGACCTCCTAGCAATCCATTGTGCGTGTGTATGTGTGGGTGGATGTATGTGTGGTGTATGTAAATTGTAGTGTGTGTCACTAAACCTGTTAAGTTTTTTTTTAAATCGCGCTTAAATTGAAAGTTAAGTTTAATTGGAACCAAACTTCCTCATATGTGCCCATGGGAGCCCTCATATGGTTATGAGGTCAAAGGTTCCTGTGCCAAGGTAAGGTCTGTGATGTCGCAGGTTTGAAAATGGTCTAAAAATGTAAAATTGACCTAATTGAAACTTGAAGATTCCAATTGGAAGCCCAAACTTGATACCCTGCGATCCCTCATATGTTGAGGAGGTCAAAGGTCATGAGGCCGGTCAAAGGGTAATGGGGCGGCCACAGCTTATATTCGTTGAATATAGCGAGCGCCGAAAGCCGAGAACCGTGAAATTCTAGTTAAACTATTTTTAAAATGATAGGGAAAATAAGATTTTGTATTTTTTTAATGACGTTACTACGACGTTATTTAAAACATTTTATAGGTTAAAACGATTTTAATTATACTCTGTCCGGATTTTTTCTCTCCATTGGCGGCTAAGTCACGACGTACGCAAGCCAATTCACGCTCAGCATAGCAACAAGTTGAACAACAACAGGTTTAGATCAACTAATCACGGTCGCGTGTAAAGATCAAAACAGTGCGGGGGTTTTTTTTAATGTGGATGCGTAACTGCAGCACACGCGTTAGAAAAGGTAAAACCCCGTGAAAAGGAGAAAATAAATACTGGACAGAGTTATAGTTCGTATTCTTACAGAAAAAATAAGTAAATTACAAAAGACGTAATGTACGGAAAAATACTAACGGTCAGTGACGAATAACCCCTACCTTTTTTTCAAAATGTGTAGTATTATGTTTGAGCCCCTGGTTATTTACATTTTTGCTCCCAATTGTAATAAAGCGTGAAGATTATGAATAATTGGGGGTTACCGTAATTTAAAGCTAATAGTCTGGGTAAAATTAGTGAACATTTAACAGTGTAATCAAACCTTTGGTTGTGGTAACAATCTTGAATTTCAAAGTGGCGCTGAGTAAAATAATCTAGCCCACACTAAAATGAACAAGAGGGGGAGAGAGACCTCTGGGTCAGAGGTCATCCTCGTCCTTGTGTTTTTCCTATTCAGGACTAACTTTTATTATCAAAGATACGGTAGAGTAATATCTAAAGGGGGTTCTCCTGCAAAAATTATGACAAAATATGATCAACATTCTAATCTAAGGTATGCGATATGTCTTTACAATATCTGGGGCTCTGTTTTGTTAACATGAGTGCAATGAAGATGACAGTCAATGCGGCTGCCTTAAAGATCTTTAAATTCAATTGCCATCTTATCTTTATAATAAGTTGACTGAGGACTAATTCATCAAAAAATTATGATTAAATTGCGCATGTGCAAAACAGAATGGGCTATTATACATGTTATATGGAATGACCATTAGAAACTCACATCTGACATTCGTTAGTAATCAAGCTCATATCTGGAACTTTGTTTTGTAAAGAAGCTTACAAATTAAGATGGTGTTCAATATGATCCCTTCCAAGATTTTTAAAAATACAAATTGCTATTGCGTAATATATTTAGTTAAATTTTATGGTAAAACTATTAATGAAAGTATCAGATATATATTTCTTTGAAAATTACAATCTCATAGCAGACACCTTTGTTTTGTTAACGTGCTTAAAGTTCAAGATGGCATCAATAATGGTCACCTTCCAAGATATTTCAAACCTTGAGTTTGCCACATATATTTATGATACCACTATATGTTGTTACAATAAGAAAAAAAATCTGGCAGTTTTGCTTTGTCAGCATGATAAAATTTAATATGATGGCCAATATGGACCATTTCTAAGACCATTAAAACCTAGAAATGGCTATTTATCTGTGCTATAGGTAGTTATGTCATCCAAAACTTAAAATATACATTTAAGTATGGGAACACGTCTTTGAACATTAGACACTTTTGCCTGGCATGTTTGTTTTGTTAATCTGCTTATAATTTAGTGGCCAATAAGGTCACCTTCTCAGATTTTTAAATCTATAAATTGCCATGTATTCCTACTATATTGGCCCACATATTTCTGAATTTTAAACATGGTTAACAAACAAAATGGCAGATATGAGTTGTTTATGACATCCCCCCCCCCCCCCCCCCCCCCCCCCCCCCCTCCTCCCCCCCTAAAAATATAAAATTCTCATACCTTGCATTCAGTTTGTCATATAATGTTTGATGATATAAGTATATATTTAGAGATATATATGGAAAATTTAAAGGTTTTGATATCTTAAAGGCGGCCTATATAAACCGCCATCTTGACTTTAACACTTAAGTGGCTAAGGTGTTTCCACTACGTTGGTGCCTATATATGAACATACACAAGCAGAAAAATATTTCTGGCAACAGGGTTGCTAATTTTTATTTTTAAAATTCACACTCCCGTGTGCTTGTGGGGGGGTCCTAGGGACCCCAAGCCAATTATCTTCATTAACGGGCGCAGAAATTTTAGATTTTTTATGAAAGAAGCGCATCGATAAGTCCCACAATTAAAAAAATTAGAGTTCGAAAATTTTTTCACGAGTGAGAAATCGCAGAAAAACAAATCTGGGTACTATGGAACCCCCCCTTAGGCACTTAAGTGTTAAGGCATGTTATTTCCTTTTACCTGAGCCATTTTTGATAACACCACACACGAAGGGGTGATTACCACCCGCCTTCATTTTCTGTTGAAACATCCGATTCCTCTAAATTTGGTACCGCAGGAGAGCTTAGAGTTTCGTCTTTCCATTATATCAAACTTAGTACAAACATTCCCATAAAGGACGTCACTATGCCATCATAACGTAAAGGAAAGGAGAAAATATGGATTAAGGTGGAAAATTGATGTTGCAATTATTTTACTACTAAAAAAGACACTAAATGTTGTGTAAATAAAACTAATCATTTCCTATCAGGTAGAGCAAAAAAAAAAACCCAAATTGAAACAAAACATCGGAGATCCCTATTTATTTTTGGTGAAAAAAATCAAGGTTCCCCTATTCTACACTGTGTCTTTGGAAATTAGCAGTTGTGCTGACATGCAACCATTCATGAGTTCATTCTGACGTAATACTAAGGAATGTTGGTACTTTATTTTGTATCAATGGAAAAGAAGAGGACCTGTCCATTTGTATCAAAATCAAGGTGTAATACTCTGCATCGTATTAGTTCGTGTTGGTACTTTCTCTGCCAAATGGGTGGTGCTTGCACCGTCTCCAGTCATTTGGGTATCACCGTGTAAAAAAAAAAAAAAACCTACCGGGGGGTGTTGGTTTTTGCTAAAAAATAAAGCATAAAATGTCAATTGACAATTCATTAATCATCAAAAAATAGAAGGGTTTGGTAAGCACTTCAGTGCGACAAGGTTAAGGAAAACAAAAGGCCAAGTAGGATTTGTAATGGTCAAGGGCATATATCGCATACAATAATTTGGACAGGCTTGTAGATCTTTGAGGCGGCCATATTAGTGTGGGTGGTATGTCAATGAAACAGTTCCCGTTGGATTTTGGTGCTAAAGTAGATGTCTTGCTGTTTTCAGGTCAATAGGGACCAGACAGTCAGAAATGATGGGGTGCAAGTTTTCAGACTGCTGCCCCCTTCCTCAAGGGTGGGGAAAATCTACTACGGGGAAAATTTCAAAATCGAGTTAAATGGTGTTTTAATGTACAATTAACATGTTCGTCTCCTTATAAGGATTAAAAAAAGTATAGTATTTGCCTAGGTTCCGACCTTTAGTTAAGCGCTATAGCCCCATAATGGTTCAATGGCATCCTGGGGTAAAATTTACCCCATGCTCAATTTTGTTGAAACTGTGATAAGTGTTTGTCTTGTCTCACAGGATCCAAAAATGTAAATTATTTTACAGTGTGTGACATTTGGTTGGCTAATTACTTAGCAAAATTCGCAAGGGTCTACCTGGTCTATGGGGGTCACCGAACCTTTCCCTGGAATTTTCGTCAGGGTATATCCACAACTCAATTAAAACGCATTTTCTGGTTTTCAGTATGACACAAGAATCATTTGACACCAATTCCAACAACATCGGAGCATATCCCCCAGGGTGACCTGAACCATTATGGGCTATATCGCTATAACTAAAGGTCTTAACCTATCAAATATATACTTTTTTCTAATCCTTTTGAGGAGATGAACGCGTTAGTGCACATTAACACAATTTGACTCGATTTTAAAGTTCCGTGATTAACAATTCCCCCCTTGCAGGAGGGGGCATCAGTCCGAAAATTTGCACCCCATCATTTTGGACAGTTTTTCGGTCCTATTGAAACCAAACAGCAACACAATCAATTTTAGCATGAAATCCTACGGGAATACACACAACCCACACTGATCGTCCTGCCATTCTGAATGTGGAGATGTCAGATATTATAGGTATCTAATGGTCAAAGACATGTTCTTTTAATGTACACGTTTGTTTACTTTTTTGGAACGAAACCTCCGTATATTAGTTTAGAAGGGAACCTCTGTATATAGGTACTACACTACTATGCATTTCCCAGACCTGTATATTGGCAAGACAATCTATTTGCTTGGTGGCCTCTTGAAATTAAAAATGGCTGCCACAACAATGATCCAATGGTGTTTTATCATAGTTTCTTAATATTTTCCTTGCCCTTCAAACTGGATATACAGGCACCAGCAATTTGCTCTATCCTTCTCAGAGGGCAAGATATAGACAAATTTATATTTTGATGGCGGCCATTTTGAAAAATGGTGTATGTAAAAACCCATACCAGCAATTTCCGTGGCACAGTAAATATCAATCAGGCGGGTCTTCCAAACCAAATGATGGCACTCGTGGAGGATCCGAGGGATTCACGGGGGCATCCCCCGACTTATGGACTTGAGTATTTGTGGAATAGCCCTATTTATACCCTTCACGGCCATCTTGGATTTGACCCACATTAAGCATTTGAAAAAAATGGAAACTAATATCCTCTTAAAATAGCATCCGAAAGATGTGAAATCAAGTGAAAATTTGCTTTAACAAAACTTTTCTGCACGAATTACATTCCAGCCTGCACTATGGGGCAAACTTACCTATCTTTTAAACCTTAGGAGTAGCCCAATAATTGGTAGCATCTTTAAATCATTTTAACAATTCTAATTTTTTCCCCCTGTACAAACAGTACGTTTCCCCCTTATTTCTACATGTTCCACTAGGTTGATTTTGGTAGACTTTTAATATTTATTTTTTGGACTATTTTCAGAGTATATTAACCAAAATTGTTTCTGTTGCAATTTTTTGGGGTCAATCATACATATTGGACTAATATAAGTGCACTCATGCTAATTAATGGCCCTTGAAACCGACCCTAAATGGCATAAAGCTATGCCGACATTTCAACCCTAAATGATGTATATAATGACCTAAATGACATGGTCCTTACTGTATATCAGTTTTTAAATCACCTTTTTTACCTCATCAGAGCTTCTTCAAAGGTGATGCCGATGGGGAAAACAGTCCCTACCTAAACGGCTTATGATTTTGGCCAAAAACACTCACTGCCGTATGCCAAAAAAAAACTCTTGATCCTTTCACCATTTATGATAGCACATTTTTTACATGGAGTACTCCCTTCAGGCAGCTGCTCTCGCATTTACACTACATTTTGATTGTGTCTTTATTCATGCAAGTATAAGTACTCTTAATCTGAGGACAGTGCATGTTTTAAACTACAATACAAATGCACCCGATTCTTCAAACTTGAGACAGTATATCTATGAAACTTAACGTAACAGTATATTATGAGTGTTATTTGTCTATTGTAAATAATTTTCAGATAGTATGTTGTTAACAGGCCGGTGTTGGATCTAATGGAAGAGGACTAGACTATTTGTGTTGTTGGCCAAATGAGATATAATTTTTCTAAATTGGACAGAAAATATTTTTGGAAAACAGTATTACATATTTGTTCAAATTAAGTGCAGATTTTGAACACTTTCTTCGTTATATTAGACAACGTCTGGGTCTACATTATCTTGTGAGTTTTTGGTAGAAATATGGGTTTTATTTTCAGACTTTTGGTAAGTTTGGTGGTCATTCCATGCCAATTACAACAAATCGATACCCCATCAACCTCATAGATTAGTCTTCTTTTTATGGTGACTGAAACGACAATTCAAGAGAAAACTAAAATCCCTGAAATTTTAGCTCTGTACCACCTCTTTTCGTTTTACCGCTACAGCAATTTTAAATTATGAGGGGGTCACCTCACAAACATGTCCCAGGGTGTGAATTCAATATTCAGAGGGCCATAAGTAAGAAGTACAATCCCATCAGATCCTTCAAACTTGCCTTCCCCTGATAACCTTTTGCTGCAGATTGCAATATGTGAACAGTAAAAAGGCAACTTGCCCCAATTTAAAATAACGGGGGTAAAAAATGGACTTCAAAAACCACTCGAGACCACACTTTGGGGGCCCCATAAATAAAAAATCAAGAGATATAACTTCCAACATTTTTGGGGCTGAATCGCTAATCTTAAATCTACCCGTGTGTACCAACACAGCTTCGTTCGGAAGAGATCTAGCGCGCAAAAAAGTAAAAATTCCAAATTGCCCTTGACTTGGCCCCCCTAAAAACCAATGTCAGACTCTGTGCAACCAAATCTGCTGAAATAGTTATGAGGGTAGGTCCCTTTGCTTATATTTTGGCAAAGTCTAATTGTGGTGTCTAAGTGACTTCTATAAAGTAACTGTCCTTCAAAAATTCCTACTTCATGTATTCAGTTTTGACAGAATTCCCATTGAAACCACACACAGGAAACCCTAACTTAGCCAGCGTGTAATTACTTTGCACAGATTCCTAGTTTACTATATACTTCAATTAGAATAATTAAAGTATTATAAATTCCTTACCTAAACAAATAACACAAGCAGAAATTTGGTTTCATACCTATCAGTTGCTAATAAGGTGATAATAATTGTTTCCATTCATTGTTAGAGTTTCTACAAGTCAAACTTGGATTCGAGTCTTAAAACTGCACTTTGAATACCCGGTTGCCAAGTTCAGAATTCTGTGTACCTTTCAATGGGATCTTTGTCTGATATTAGTTGAAGTTTAGATTCTTTGAAGCCTTTTACCTACATATCTGGCAGTTAGACACCATCTTGAAACTTTGGCACACAACTTCAACAGGGGCCCCTCTTAACCATATTTCAATCAGAATTTTGGTGCAATATGTCTGACATTGATTTTTTAGGGGGGGTCAAGTCAAGGTTATTGGATTTTTTGCTTTTTGCAACAGCTATAACTCTTCCAATAAAGCTGATCTAATTTATAAGATTGTCCACAAGGGTAGTATTTAAGATTAAGCTTTTATCAGCCCAAATTTGGAATTATATCACTTTTTAACCTTTTTGACATATGGGCCCCCAAAGTATTGTCCAAGCGTGTTTGAGCCATTTTTGGACCCCCTGTTTTTTAAATTATTATTAGTAATTATTTCAAGGTTTATTAAAACAAAACTACATAGCAGCAAACGCGTTGAAGTGCCGTATGATTTTACATAAAAAGCTTAAACATTTAAATACAATTATAAAGACCATATATACATTTCAAAAAAAAATCATACTCATCAGTATAAAGACAAAACATGCACCTTTAAATATCGCATAGCAACGCCAATAGGGAACAACACACCCAAAACACACCCATAACACAGCAACACCCCACACACACCACCACCTCACAAACACTTCCATAAATTCACCGGCAATATTCCACCCACTAACACAAACAACAATATCATAATTTCTCTACATCCTGCACCCCCACAAACACACAGACACAACCCACACACCATCACATCTAACATCTTAATCACACCGCAAGATTGCACAGTCAAATCCCTATCATCATAACCTTATTATGATTACATCGTACATGAGACACCGTAATTGGCAAGAAGAAAAGGACTGTGCTAGTTTAAAATTACTTTTGGTTTAAGAAATCAGCCCAATGAACGGAATTGGGCTGGTCTAATACCTTTTGGTTTTGCACTTATATCGTTTGACTTTAGGGGGTTGCGAACGACAATTGACGATCTATAGTCGAGGCAGGGAACCAGGAAGAAAACCTTCCAGGTGCATGTGTCTTAGTGGCAAATTGTTCGCACAAGTTTTCTCTACGTGTATGTAGAGATTCCAGTTCTAATGTTTTGAGGGAATCAGATTAAGATCTGTACTCTCTACCTAAGACAATCTTACAGACACGCCTCTGGATTCCTTCCACCCGTTTAAAAAAAAAAAAAAAAAAAAAAAAAAAAAAAAAAAAAAAAAAAAAAAAAAAAAAAAAAAAAAAAAAAAAAAAAAAAAAAAAAAAAAAAAAAAACAGGGGTTGGCAAATATGCTGGGAGATCAGTCAGCTTCATTTGCTGCTGTGAGTTAGGGAAACTGGCTAAATACTGATTAATAGCATTAGCAACACCCACATGGTCAGTAGCCTCAACATCAGAGATATGAATGGTTGTGTCCGACTTTTTCATATTAGCAAGATGCCTAATCTCCTTGTGCCACCTACCTGGCTCAGTCCTTTGGAGTCTTCTGACCTTATTAACATTATATGCAACTTTAGCTTTCTTTATCTCTCTGATTACTTTGTTTCTGAGATTGGCCCAGGTATTTTATCTCCCTTGGCAAATGCCTTCTGCCTTTGTTTAATGAGGGTCTTGACACGGTCAGTCATCCATGGTTTATCACTAGCACATAGTCTGACAGTTTTAGTTGGAAAAAAGGTGTCGATACCGTCATTAATTATTTGGTAGAAAGCGTCGGCCTTGGACTGGGAATCATCAACCTCGTAGACAGTAGACCAAGATTGACTCTGGATCCATTTACCAAAAGACCTTAAACTAGAGTCCTTAATAGGCCGAATTTTCTTTACTTGCTTAGTGTTAATGCATTTAGAAAGTTTCGGCAACCAGCTGACACAATGGTGGTCACTATGCCCTACGGGAGAACTTACATGAGGGCGACTGTATAACTCAGTAAAATCAGATATAATCAAATCCAAAATAGCGTTCTCTCTGGTTGGCTTGTCAACCACCTGTATCAACTGATTACCCATGCATAATGGCCTAATATCAGTACGATCACCTAGCAAGGTTATACCAGCCTGTGGTTTGGCGGTTGGGACAAGGTGCATTTTTTCTGTTCACATATTTGCAATCTGCAGCAAAAGGTTATCCAGAATGCCAAGTTTGAAGGATCTGAGGGGTGTAGTTCTTTACTTATGGCCCTCTGAATATTGAATTTCACACCGGTACATGTTTTTGAGGTGACCCCCTCAAATTTAAAATTGCTGTAGCGTGAAAACGAAAAGAGGTACAGAGCTCAAATTTTCAGGATTTTAGTTTATCATTAATATCAATGCACCAAAAAGGAAAGAAATCCATGAGGTGATGTGTACTCGATTTGTTGAATTGGCATGGAATGACCCTTGTGTAATTTCCAAACGGCCCAAATTGACAGTTGTGTGTCTGGCCACCAAGATTGAGATTCAGGTCTGATACCAAAAGAATTTGCTGTGAGCAAAGCAACCAAAGTAATCATAAGAGCAGTGTGGTCCAGACCCACTATCTGGTCAATGTAGCCACCCAGAGTGAGATACAGGTCCGAGACCAAAAGAAACGAGAAGGTAAAAAATGCATTTCTATTATGTGCACTAATTGGAATTTCACTACAAAATTTGCTGTGAGCAAAGTAACTGTAAGAGCAGTGTAGTCCAGACCCACTATCTGGTCATTGTGGCCACCCAGAGTGAGATACAGGTCCGAGACCAAAAGAAAAGAGAAGGTAAAAAATAATGTGCATGAATTGGATTCACCACAAAATTTGCTGTGAGCAAAGTAACTGTAAGAGCAGTGTGGTCCATACCCACTATCTGCTCATTGTGGCCACCCAGAGTGAGATACAGGTCTGAGACCAAAAGAAAAGAGAATGTAAAAAATGCATTTCTATTATGTGCACTAATTGGAATTTCACCACAAAATTTGCTGTGAGCAAAGTAATCATAAGAGCAGTGTGATCCAGACCCACTATCTGCTCATTGTGGCCACCCAGAGTGAGATACAGGTCTGAGACCAAAAGAAAAGAGAATGTAAAAAATGCATTTCTATTATGTGCACTAATTGGAATTTCACCACAAAATTTGCTGTGAGCAAAGTAACTGTAAGAGCAGTGTGGTCCAGACCCACTATCTGGTCATTGTGGCTACTGGCTTATGATATTCGGCGAAACGAAACACATTGCTTTACATGCAGTTTATTCTGTCATGCATCAATGCGACGGAATAAAGTGCGTGTAAAGTCAATGGCCGTTTCGTTGAATATCATAAGCCATGGCCACCAAGAATGAGATACTGGTCTGAGACCCAGGAGTGCAGTGGTTTTGGGGTGTATAATAATTATAATAGGGCTGTTTTGATATTAGAGTGTATCGGTGCGCATGGCTACAGAGCGCATAGCTCTGTAGCCATGGCGCGTATGTTAGATGGTATTATGTTTAATAGAGATTACTTTTGCAGGGGAAGTTTCTGGAGTTTTGAGTTATGCACACTGTAATTTAACAGAAGCATGATTGATGTGAACTTCATATTTTTTTTTTCTTAATTTATCATGATATTACTAGATCTTTTGAAAAAGGTTTAAGAGATGATTTTTAATGTCACTGGACCGAGACTTGGGGCATAGTAAAATGCATGTAGCAGTTTTTCACAAAATTAACCGTCTTGAATCCCGTCATGCCCAAAACGAGCAGATCGTGTCCCTACCTACCCTCCCTGTACAGAACATGTGTATAGTCTCAACTCTTGATCGTTACGCTGTGACAACAGAGTTACAGAATGCTTGCTGTTTTGCCGTATTGTAGTTATCAACGGTAACGAGCTGAAGTTTGGTGTCACGTGTCGGGTACCAGGTCACGTGTCAATGTATCAGATATCAGTTTCTTCGGGGGCGACGCTCTATTAAATCTCGACTATGTTCAATCAAGGTCGGGTACATTACCGACCCTCTCTCCCAAGTGCGATTATGTTTTTTCAAAAAGACAAACTTGTATATGATGTCAAACAGTAAACAATTTACCTTTTCCCTACTGAGTCAAAACCGACGTAAACGATTACGATGCTCGGTTTTGCTTTTCGAATGTAGGGATACGTACGTCAATTTTTTTACCTTAAGTGTCCCCGAAGCAAAATAATAAACCAATCAATGCCGTGACGTCACACATCTTTATTTTTTCCAAAAATTGGCTGTTTATTCCATAATAAAATTCCTTTTTAAGATTCAACATCTTATATTGTTCTTTACTAATTAATATTCAATTGTCCCCGGCATGAATGTGAAAAAGTGAGTCCTGTCTACAAATGACAAATCTCCAGAGAGCCGGCTAATACCCTTAATACCGTGACTGAATGAGCAGACGGAACACCGTGTTAGTTTTAGCAGGCTTACAGCCACTGCGCGCGGCTGCGGGGGTTATGCGTCAAGAGAAATGAGAATGTAAAAAAATCATGAATTTTCAACAAAATATAACTGTGAGAAAAGCAACCATAAGAGCAGTGTGGTCCAGACCCACTTGGTCGTTCTTGACCCATGTTTTGAAAAAAAAAGGGGGCCCCAAAACAAGGGGGGTAAATTCCCCCTGCACTCCAGGTATTAGCCATGATTTTGAAGTATATGACTACTTAGACCAGGACTGGGGTACCTTAGAGCTTGCGTAATTGTGAATACCAATAATCACACAAAAAACCTATGTTTCTGAGCTTGGTACTTGTAAATACCAATATCAAACAAACAAATGAACTCTGCCTCTAGCGCCTTGGTACTGTGAATACCATCACACAAAACAAAGACCTCTGTTCTGAGCTTGGTACCTGTGAATACCAATAATCACACAAAACAAAGACCTCTGTTTCTAGAGCTTGGTTACTAGTGAATACCAATCATCACCACAAACCCAAAGAACTCTGTCTTAGAGTTGGTACTTGTGAATACCAATAATCACACAAAACAAAACCTCGGTTTCATGTTTTTTATTTCTTGTAAACTGCTTTTGCATTACAAGTTGACCAACCTATTGGACAATTTAGGTATTTCACGTAAAACATTCTGATCAAACATGCCGTTCAGTCTGTTACCATATTTCTAAAAAGAGAACAGAAAGTACTATCAAATTATAACTTAGTAATTTTATACTTCTTAAAAAGAGGTCTGATTATGAGTCAAACTGTAGCTAGGGGTGTTGATATAAACATTGTTAACATTAAAAGGACTTCCTGTGGTCCTTTCAGTAAATGAATGTTGCCTTAACGACCCAATGTCGTACTGACAATAAATATTTGCAGAAAATATGAGCATTGTAACAAAAAATACAAATTAATATGGGACATATATTTTGCGCAGTCCTAGTAGTATCGCAATACAACTGTTGACGACCATACATTGCAGCAACATGCCGGGGTATCCAGATCCAGTATTGTGCACAAAAACAGTATTGCGTTCAGAAATAAAAATATGGGTATGATCGCACCTTAATCGTCACGGATTTTATTCAGTACATATTTTTCAATAGGCCTACCCCTCAATCCAAATATGCATTTAAAACAGTTATTTGTAAGGTCCAAAAAGATGGATGTTAGTATTAAAAAAATGAACTTGACTATCTTGCAGTTCTGCCAATATCGCTTTCCAATACCCATGATTGCAAATAGTACATTTTTACCACCATTTTTAAAAATCATTTGAGTTCCAGCCATCGTAAGAGTTTCAGCTCAGAAAGTTTTCAGGACTTTTTTTTCTTGTTTCACTAAAAATGCGTCAATACAGTAAAATCCTTTACAAGACATCATACATTATTTATATTACATGTCTGGATAAAAAAGAATCATTTAGGTAATCAAGGGTGTTCTTCCAGAATGTTTGTGTCCATACAGTTTAAAGGTTGCCTGTTGTTCCGATTTATGTATGTTGTGTTCTGTTACGTGATTGAGAGCCTGGCAATGCCCATACGCCCATCAAGTTTGGGAAACAAACTTGCGTTTTGATGGTAGAAGCAATAATGCACAATGCAAGAGTCCTATTCAATACTCTGCTAATATTGATGTTAACATAAATTCAGCGTTTTGTTATA
>JAMKCH010028206.1:0-34301 GCA_023653785.1 Ophioderma brevispina
TTATGAGCATCTTTGTGCTACAATCATTAGGATGATTGTGTAAAACTTCCAAACGAATACATTTTCATATTTAATCCTGATCCATTCCTTTCAGAAAGATCTAAATCAGGTCATTTTAATTCCAGTACATCTATGTTCAGTCATAAATATAGGTTTTCCCGGCCAATTTTGCACTTTTATCAACCAAAAAATAATTCGCAATCAATTTCGAACGTTTTGGGCTTATCGGACTAAATCCTAAGTACAATTTAGTATATGAGCACGCTTTCCATTTTTTCATCAATTGTACAGCATAACCGTTAGCTAATGGTATTGCAAGTTCGTTCTTATGCTTTTCAATCGCCAGTTCGCAGTTATTTCGAAAAACGTCAACTTTTTTCCCTACGTAAGTGAAACGGGCGAAACAATGACGGTTGATTTTTCAATTCGTGGATTGGATTGCTATTCTAATTGGCGATTATGCATTCGATTACGTTTAACGTTATAGGACCTACATATACATTACGTTAATAAACCTAACACGAAAAAATCAAGTAAAATATCTATATTACAAAAATGTTAAAAAAAAAAAAAAAAACAAATTTTAGGAAATTTAATATCTTCAGGACACACATATAATTATAAGCATATTTTTCGGAAAATTTTAATTAGTCATGTACAGTAATGTAACTGAAAAAATATGGTTAAAGGTGGGTGATCCGATTATTAAACATCGTCACCCACGCGTCACTCCATCAAACCCTTGAGATTTTTATAATCAGATTGGAAAGTAACAATATGTTTTGTTATTGCAATGAAATGTTTTCTTTTATGTTTTGAGCAAAACGTCTCCAAATGTGGTCGAGTGACCACAATTAATTTTATGGGCCAATTGAGTGCACATTATCCAAACGGATGGACAATTTAAAAAAGTGTTACAAACATTTGTCTTGATGGCGCCTATTTTCATGAACATATATTTGAATGTAAATTAGATATTACATTTCAATAAAAATCTCGTTAAAGCCTATAACTTCATATTTTCATATTGCAATGAAAAAGTTTAAAGTTCATTATCTGCTTTACTCAGCTTATCACTGTAGTTATCTTCACTGTCATGATATAGCACTGCCACTTTCTAATATTTTATCTGTATCATTGCTCCGCATGATAATGCTCAGGTTTTTAAGGCCACGTGTTGTCTTTATGTAGCATCTTGTGGCTTACATAATTAGGTGATTATGTAACAACTTTCAAAGGAAGACTTTATCTTTAATCATGATCCTTCCTTTCAGAAAGGTCTCTACATGTTGTTTGTTTTAAATATGGCTACCATCAGGTCATTTTTAATAATTGCATTACATCTATTGTAGTCAGTCAATAATATTGTTCAATTCCGAAATGCTGAGGAAGGAATTATTCCCCCTGACTATATGATTAAACGCAAAATATTGTATTCAAAAGAACATTTTTATTTTGTCATTCAATGGCGAAATAGAATAGAAACAACAATGAATGAATCGCCCAAAGGCTAATCCAATTGAAATCGATGAGCTAGTACGCAATGCCCGACCATTCTACGCGGACGAATCTCTTTAACGAAATCGAATGGCGTTTTGCGTAATTGAAATAAACAATATACAGCATCGTTCAATTTCGCACGAAAACGAATGTCCTTTTAAAACGAAAACACATAAATTGCGAAAGTGGCCGGGAAAACCTATATTGTTCAATGCGAAACGAAATGCGGAGGAAGGGAAATGATTTTCCTTGACTATATGATTTAAACGCAAAATATTGCTATTCAAAAAGAACATTTCATTTTGTGATCTCAATGGCGAAATAGAAAACATGAATGAATGGCAAAGCTAATCCAATTGAAATCGATGAGCTAGTTACGCAAGTGGCCGACCATTCTACGCGGTCGAAATGCTACTCTAACGAAATCGTTTTGCTTTTAACTGAAATAAACATACACATCATGTTCCAATTTCACACGAAAACGGATGTCCCTTTATTAAAATGGAACCACGTAAATTGCGAAATTTCCCGGGAAACTTATTTAGCACTTCATGGTATTCATAAACTAATCCTGCCATTTCATTGGCGGATTCTTATTACGCATGCTATTTCCCTTGGGAAATAATTGCGATATTCCCTAAACATCGCGTCCCCCGCCTCGTCCCCAGGAGTCACAGTGTGGTGTAATAAAACAAATTACACTACTGGTTATATCGGAAATATGGCAAACTATTGTGGCTACGGGCCTATCATCCCCGAACCCGAACCATTGTAGTATTGTATACTGTTAGTATCATTTATTTCAGCACTGTATACCCTATAGCCTCGTATACAAGGTCATGGGTTATTCGAATAAGTGTTACATGGGAGCTAGGATACTCTCCCATTGGAGACCTCAGTTAAATTAACCCCGGTATTTAAAATGTTTTGGCAAGGCATTCCACAAGAAGAGTTGTCAGGTGAAAACAAGCCACAAAAATATCTACGCATTCGAAATCCCCAACATTTACAATAATCAATTTCCAAAGTTCATTATTGCCTATGTGACATTGACACGGACATTGTGTCCGTCGGACAAGTTTACGAGACGTCACTATGGACTCCAATAGCGTCAACGAGGCTAAAGAAAACACAAGCAGCTTTGTCAAAGAGAAAACGCATTACTACTAACGCAATTAGTTATCGCAAAATTAAAGCCACCGGAGCCTCCTAATACTCTGCCAAAATTATATGTTTTTAGGCTCAAGTGTTGCCACACTGGTTAGTATATGAAGTCACACATACTGCCGAATTTTCTCCACCAACCCGTTAAACACGACGAGAAAACACATAAAGGTCGAGATCTCCTCTAGTAAACTGGTGACAACCCTCTGTGTAACTGTTGTAGAAATCTAAATCGGCCATCAGCTATAGCAAGGCGTTCGCGTCTGGTTCTGTAAATAATATGCTAGGCGCCTTTTCTTCACATAATACATTTTCATAAAAGTATAAACGTTAGAGATAGAGATTACAAATGCGACAGATCCGTTTTGTAGCCATTACATCCCTTTTAAACGAAGAATCCACTAGGACAATGGAATTTTGTAATCTACTAGCTTTTCGCTTCGTTAGCTTTTGTTTACAATGGGCTGTCAAGCATGGACATCCATTTAGAACGAAGATATAAAACTCTTGCTATGTAAAATACAAAGTTGTTAAACATTTGGTATGCTCCAAATGAACCAAAATCTAAATAAATGAATATGTAACATGAGTGTATTTCACATGCAGTGTAAAAGATCAAGGGGGACATTGTAATCACTGACCAGTCCCTTAAAAATCCCCCCGCGAGGACATATTTGCCCGGCAATAAAAATCAAAAGATTTGACTCTGCATCGCAAGAGTAGCGTCAAATGCTGTCAAACGCTTGTCAACATTTAATTGTAAATTTCGTCATGGCAAAGAGATGGCAAAGAGTCATGTATATCCGGCAAGCTCGATGACAAATAATAATTGAACATGTATGACACACAGTTTATGGTAATTATCATAGAGGTTATTACCAAAGCAAGCCTGCAATACAAAATAGGAACATGGAAGTTGTTCTTGGCTCACAAACTGGAAATATTCGAATACAGACTTCATACGATATTCGCGCCCCAAGTTGTGTTTCAGTTTAATTTGGAACATTTCTTTGGAAATTGAAATTGCAATAATGTCAAAGTCCTGATAGTTGTACCAAATAGGCCTACAATTGGCTTTTCAAGGTATGATAGATATGTCAAATTATTAATTCACAGTATGAATTACTGACCAAACGAGCGCTGATTACATACAAACACATCGAGCTAGCCCGGGGGGGGGCCACTGTATTCAAAGGTGGATAGATGATTTGTGCCGTGTGAACAAGAAAACGCGTTAAAAAAGCGTGTCTTTTTTCCAACCGGCGATGTACGCCGTAATCGTTTAGGGTGTCAAAAACAGCAAAATATGGAAAAAAAGGGGATGTTTTTTTTTCTTAACCCTGAAATTGTCATATTATATTCCTTTAAGACGGGGGGATCAAAATTTCAATTCCAAAATTATTGTAATCAGAACTTGGGAAGTAAAGTAAAGCAAGATAATAAAGGGTATATTTACGATTCACTGCCCTGCGTCTTGTTGCGGGTATCATTGTTATGACTTGTTGACGTCTAAGGTCAGAAATACCTTTTAAACACAAATAAATGGGCATTGTGCACCAAAGATCTAAATTTTTATATAATAAACCAAGATTTAATGATTTGTAATTGGTTTTCAGAATTTGGTATGTCCAAAACATTACATAAATCAAAAATTACACAATTACACACAATTTACAGATTGATACCTAGTCCTCAAGAATGTCCAGTAAGGTCCACAAGAAAGCGCGTTGCAGTTCAACGATAATATGCCTCACAGCTGTCAAAATGGACAGCACACAAATTCACATATTAAACCCTCAGGTAATATTCCATTGGATCTTATTAGTCCTGAAGGTACTTTTGTCCAGCAGTTAAAAACGACAAGGTTAATTAAGTCCCTCGGGGGGGGAAACCGGATAATAAATCCACAGTAATCAGTCCAAGATAATCACCACGATTTCTATCTGTCCCCCAATTTGGAATCCTATTTGATTCCCAGCATTTCGGCTTCCCCCAAAGGACGACAGTAGAATAATTACAAACTCTGCTCAGATGGAATTAAAATATAATAAAATCCTGGCAATGTGTGGAGCTCAAATATATTTTTTGCCAGATTGTAGATGAAAAACTAGCTACTTTCTAGTCTTGTTAGTAGTGGATGGCTGGCAGGAGAGTCCTGCCAGTGATAGTTATTTAAATATAACAATAGATTTCCTTCAAACAAGAATCATAATCATTCTCATGCATAAACATAACCACACATAGCTGACCAATCGGGAATTATCACCGAATTAATCCCTTCATATATATAACTTTGGGGGAATTCCTAGGTTCTGCAATATGTTTTTGCTCTCAAAACATAAACAAGTTTCTAAGTTTAGCATCCTTGGGGAATCCCCACTCCCCTATTGTGCAATCAAACAGGTGCAACTGCCAAACCCAACTAGGGGTATCCCTTTCGTCTTTACAGTAAACAAGTGCTTTTCCCGTGAGAAATTTTTTCTCAAATAAAAAATTGAGAAAATAATATTTTAATCAAAATTTGAGGGTACTATAACATCCTGCCCCTTAAAAGAAAATTTTGAATGAAATGAAAATTTTCCAAAAAAATCTGCTTTATCCCTTAAAACCATTTGTGGTTAATTTTACATAAAGTTTAACAGTGCAAATTATACACGTGTTTATAATGTTCTTCCATTGCTGCCTTCAGTCTATAACATAAAGTTGTAATATCAAAATTTCTGACACAATTTAGGCAGCTCTGACAAGGCATCTCCCAAGACATTATCTTTTCTTTTTTGAATGTCTAGTCCAGATCAGTATTATGTAGAGTTAAACTCAATCAGGTTGAGATTCTTGTCAGGTGAAGTTTCTAAATTATAATCCACAGAAATTAATTGGAAATACAATTCATAAATACGTATTGGGTACATTGTTCCCAATAAATGCATCAAAGTGCAGTTGGACGGATCTGAATTCCAATCTCACTTCTGCCTTGGTGTTCACATGAGATGCGCACTTTTGGTGGACTATTAAAATGCAAAATCAATGTCATGGGTTATGCATGTGTCTCACGGTACCTCAGGGAATATGTTTTCCCTCATGAATGAACTCTTGCATTCACATTTGTTGATCTCTGGGAAGATTGTACCTAGTTTCTTGTCTAAAGTGCAAGAAGGTCAGAATTTGCAATTGATCCATAATCAGTTTCTGTGTTTATAGTGCTGTTTTGTTTCAGGTTCTGACGCGTGATGTCATCATTTGTACACTCATCACTAACTCTGGATGTGACACCACACCAAAAGGCTTAACATTCTCCTCTCTTTCATTATACTCTTTTGAGCAATTTATGTGACATAATTGTCGACTTTACGTCTACCTGGTGTTTTGATCACCTAGTCAAGGTCTCCCAATTTGTTTCAATCTCATTTTATGGTCCAGAATAATGGGCTTGCAAAGGAGGCCTGTATTGGAAAAAGGCCCAAAAACTTATAACCTGGCGTGAATACTCTGTTCCTGGAATCTTCTGTCATACCATGTTTTCATTTTGTCCTGACTCCGTTTGGAGATGTTGTTTGGCAATGTCAGTGGCTCTTTGGAGCATGGTCTGAATTGAGACACATAGTCTAACAAATTCCCATCAGGATTTTCACACAACACTTCTTTCAGTAGTTTCAATGGTCCCTAACTTTGTGACCAAACACCAACCTCAAAGGACTAAATCCAATGGACTCCTGTACAGCATCCCTGGTAGCAAATAAAAGGAGGATGAAACTCCTCATCCCAATCCCTCCAAATTAAAAACATATGTTTTGATCATTGTTTCAATGTTGGGTGGTACCTTTCTCGGGCCCCTGGGTCTGGGTGGTATGCTGAAGAGACCTGTACTGGGAACTCACAACTGGTCATAACTTGTTGGAACAAAACCCTGACATGAAATTTGATCCTTGATCAGACTGATATTGATTTTGGAAGCCTACTATGGGTGAGAACCTTTGAGAGCTTTCACTAGACTCTGTGCCCTAATATCTCTCAAGGGTATGCCTCAGGGAATCTTGGGAATCACAACATGATGGTCAGTAAAATTATGATTTCCTGACTTGGTCATTTGGAGGGGTCCTACACAATCTATTAACACCCTACTAAATGGCTATCAAATGCTGGTATGGTTTACAATGGAGAGCAGTGGAATTTCTGATTAGGTTGCCCACATTTGACATGTGGACATGTGACAAGTCTTACAATTACTCAGACACATCTTTTCGGAGTGAAGGCCACCAAAATGACTCTAATTATGTCATGTGTTTTTTCACACCTAGTGTCCTCCTTGCCATGGGACTATCATGGGCTATTGCCTATCACTTACCTATGGTTATACCTTTGGCACTACAATGTGATGCAGACATGCCATTCCTCATCTACAAGTGCATCGGTGGCCGCCCATTTTCTCATGAGGACCCCAATTTTGCGGTAGGAAACATACAGGAATTTGCTCGATTCCTGTTGCGACCAGGCCCTCGCACCTAATTTCTAAGTGCTGGGTCGTTGTGCTGCTATTTACCAGCTTGTCATGGGCTTAAAGGGTCTCATTTACAGTCCCTAAGTCTATCATGCTCAGCGGCTGGATTTTCATTGGTTACCAGCTTGTCACTTTGTTGTGCTCAGGGGCTGGATTTCACTACGGAATCTAGTCTCCCCATGAAGAGGGAAGATGACCTCCAAATTCCTTAACTTTGAGAGGAAAAGATACTCTAAATTGGGACCCCCAACAAAAACAAGTCATCATAAACGCTCTTCATATAGGTATGAGGATGTTTGATCATCACTGCTTCCACTGTTTTCCGGAGTGTTTTGGTCATTGACCTAGTTACTCCACATCCGGAGAAAATTTCTATTTCCTCAAATTTATCCATGTACAGGGCGGCCCAGGAAAAACTATGGATCGGGGCACTGCCCCCTGCCAAAATCATTCCCTACAAACATGGGTATACCCCTTTAACTGGAGTTCTTGTCTAACACCAAATGTGACAGTTCCAGAAAACCAAGTCTGATTTCAAATCATTTGTGAAGAGGGGACCACTAATTACAATCCATCCTTACCTAATCCCCTGAATCAATGACTAGTTACTGTGGACTCTCAATATCAAATGGAAGTGCATCTTCAAATATAATGGACTGCGCGAACAGCATGTGTCCCGCATGATTCTAATGGTGTTTTGGATCTAACGATCAACCTGAAAGTGAACAAAAGCCCTCCAAAAACAAAGACCTTAAATCATCTCTTACTGGTTTGAACAGAAGAATGAACTTTTGAAAGCAAGTAGTAACAGCAACAACCTATGGTTGACTACACTTTTGCTCCCTCTTTTGGGGGATAGCCATGTATCTCCCAACACCGTTGACTTGATGCCATGGCTTCTACAGTGATTGAATGTGAAATGTCATTTGGGTCCCATCCCATGTTTCTGATTAGCCACCATTCTTTCTTTTACTCCCTTTTAATGGGAACCTTGAATGGATTTCCCCTCCTGCGTGCTACCATGCGACACGTGTTGAGAACCCGACTTATTGTAGTACGTGTTGGCATACCTAGTAAATCTTGGCTAGGCCTACTAGTATGGGAATAATTTGTGTTTGTCAATGCATTAACCGTCGGCCTCTTACGGCTAGCTTACGCAACTGTCCAAATTTCGTTTTCATCCAGATGGTTTGAGGTCTGGATGTAGACACTGTTTTTGAACTTTCAACTAACATCAAATCCTAAAGTGGACCAAAATTTTGCCCGACTCTTTGAGAGAGCCAGCCGATACAAACATTTGTTCATTTACGCGGGCAAATTCAACAATGGGTATGGTTCATCCTTTTCTGACAAGACCTGAATTTTTGTCATATGCCTCTGCCACCAAATTCATATGCTTTGAGCACTTGCCTGCTTAACCTCATAATCTCATACTTCTGTTTAATGACATGGCCGAATATTTTTCTCGGCTTACCTATGAACACTGCCTGTAGCAAACAAGGGTCAAGACTCCTTGGGCCCATTTAAGTATTGGCAATTTTCTAAAAGTGTAAGAAGTATTCTGTTACTTCTTGTCCTGAATTGAAACCAGGCGAATATTTTCGAAACAATTACAAACCAGAGGTTGGGGAAGGTCTGGATGAGCTAGGGTTGTTTCAATTTTCTAATCTAGTTGAGCTTCAGCTCTTTCTGGTTCATTTCATTTTGAAAGTTATCCTTTTCCAATTCCTTTTGTATTTGCAATTCCATCTCTTTTTGCTTAATTTCATTTTCATTTCCATTCTTTTGTGCATTTCTTTTGCATCTGCATTGCACCTTTATTTTCCCATTCAATTTCCTTTTCTTTAATTTACTTTTGAATTCAAGTTCAATATAATTGAACGGATCATTGTGCAATGTTCCCTGAACTTCATGAATCTTATCTAAATAGAATCATCCCAAAATTCTTCCTGAACAAACTTTTCAATCAAATATTTGAGACATGCTTCTCATAGAATGTTTTGCCTCAAGTCTAAAGCTTGGCTAGTTTTCATTAACTCAGGCCTTATCAGCTCATCAAACTTCTACAAGTTATTTGCCCTATGAACACTTCTGGATCAAACTCAATTGTGATTGTATCTACAAACATATACTAACTTGAACCAAATACAATGGTAGTACATGTAATTACACACCAAAAATTTGGTATGCTAAAATGTGCACAAGTGACAATATGATTCACCTGTTGAGGTGTGTAGTAAATTGTGAACAAAAAGGCTCCAATTTATCTCAATTCAATTCCCAGGACGAGCCCACACTTCTGTTATGACGTCTCGTAGACGTCTAAGGTCAGAACTACCTTCAAACAAAATAAATGAGCCTTGTGCACAAATGATCTTAAATTTATATGAAAATAAAACAGATTTGAATATTTAATGGTTCAAGAATTTGGTATGTCCAAAACATACAGAAAATCACAATTCCCACAAGATTACACACAATTGAACAGAATGTACCTAATGTCCCAAGAAATGTCCAGTAATAGTCCAACAAGAAGGTTTGCAGGTCAATGATGATATGTCCTAACAGCGAAGCCTCCAAAAGACAGCACAAAAAGTCACCCCCCCCCAATATTAATCGCAGGTAATTCCTATTGGGAATCTTGTTATGTCCCTTTAAGGTAACTTTTGTCCAGCAGTTCAAGACGACAAGGTAAATTAGCCTCGACGATAATAAAACACAGTAATTCAGTCCAAGATAATCACCCCGAGGAGGAGGGGTTTTTTATATGTCCACAATTTGAATCCTATTTTGATCCAGCACTTCGGCTTCAAAGCGACAGTAGAATTAATATACAGCACCTCTTGCTATATGGAATTAAAAATATAATAAATTGGCACGTTGTGGAGCTCACAATTACCATTATTGTAGATAAAAATAGTATCTTTCTAAGCTTTACCTTGTTCGTAGTGGTGCTGCAGAGAGTCCCTCCAGTGATAGTATTTAAACTACTCACAGATAGATCCCCTTTATAAACAATAATCATTACATCATTTAAGCATAAACATAACATTACACTAGCTGACCAATCGGAAATCATCGCCCCGGAAATTGAAGTCCTTCATATATAACTTTGTGGGGGAATCCCTAGGTTTTGCAAGTTTGAATCTCAAACATAAACAAGTTTCTAAAGTTTAGCATCCTTGGGGAATTCCCCACTTCCCGATTGTGAATCTAAAAAGTGTTGCAACTTGCAAAAACAAATAGGGGTTTCCCCTTTTCGTCTCTTTTTCGAGTAAACAAAAGTGCTGTTCCCCATGAGAAATCTTTCTCAAATAAAATTGAGAACATAATACTTTTAATCAAAATTTTTGAGTGTACTATAAAATCAGAAACCGATAAAAAATAACTTGTTTAGGGTACTTACCTTCCCTCTTGCTTCCGCTCCACGCGCTTGTTAGACTGTTTTAGGTCGGTGAAAATACGTGTTTAGGGTTGATTTTGAAAGTCCATGTTCACGCATAATATCAACCTTTGAATACAAGTCCCCCCCCCCGGGCGAGTAGTCACTGTGTATTAATCTTCAAGTGAAAAGTGATTACTCCTTGCTATGCAGATCTTTTGCAGTGAAAGTAAAATGAACCATTGCAAAATTACACAAACGGTACTTTACATAAAGGTGGTATTCCACTAGCAATGATACCCTCTAATAAACTAGAAATGTGAGATGTGAGAGCAATGAATACACAATGAGTGTGTTTGTGTGTGTGTTCGTTATTCACAAATGTGTATAGGTGTTTATATCTCTAACCACAGGTGCTAAAAAGGGCTTGGGACAGGGAAAATGAGAAATATGCAACTGGAATCGTTGAAATGTCCAATTGTGCCATATGTCATAGTCACAAAATATCCCATATTAATTTGCCTAAATATCGGAAGCTTTGAGGTCTCTGATTTGATTTGATTTGATTTTATTCGGCATTCATCATAGCATAAATACAAGCAATTATTGCACATGATAAATGACAACAAATTACAATAGCTATATTGAAATACAGGCAGAAGCTAACAAGGAAACCCTTAAGCTAAAAACGTATTTTTCCAACAGGGGTCCTTTTATAATACACCTTAAAAATACTATTATAAAAAATTTTAAAAATATACATCAACAAAACACAGATCACACTGGAAACAAATTATAACATATTTTGCATCAATTCATTTTGGTTAAGGTGAGCCTTGGTGTTCTTTAAAATTGTATTTCAGAGATATGGATTTAATGCTATCTGGTAGGCTGTTCCCATTTTTATTGCATGTTCAAAAATGAACTGCACTGGCGGATTGGCTCTGGTAAACTGAAAATTAAAAGCACTACCTAGCCTTGTATTAATGATGAATGATTACTGGACACCCTAACAAAGTTTTCTCTCTATAATCAGGGCAGGATCGTTAAAAATATTAAAACAATTATTTAAGCGAAGTTGCTCCCCCTTGTTGGCGGATGTTTAAAATGCCAGATCTTAAGTCATAGGCAGGGATTGATATGGTAAAGGAAGTCGTTTTATTCATGAGACCTCTGATCACGTTGTTTTTGAGCACATTGCAGAATCAAGGCACCGTTCATCTCACACCGAGATAAAACAGAAAGTTTGGCCTTAATAATTTGACCATCACAAACAATAGAGAAATCATTATTATTGACTTAGTTTACTCTAGAACCCAAAAGATCAGTTCAGTTCTCCATGTTTCAAAGACAATTTGTTTTCCAACAACCACTTATGCCAATTTTTCAGATTATTTTTAGACTTTGCCAATTTGTTTCTCAATGATTGTTATAAATGACATTTGATCACTTGTTCAAACATGCCATATATCACGGCTTTGTTTCGCCACATCGACTGGTCACTATGGACTTTTATTTGACCGCAAAACAAAAGTAATCAAACAATCATTATTATATCAAACAAATGAAACTTGTACTACTAGACGGAACCCCAGTGTTTGTGTCTGTTTGTATGTGTGGTGGTCTGTGTTGTGTCTGTGTGTGGTGGTGTGTGGTTGTGTGTGTGTGTGGGGGGGGGGGCTGGGTGACGTGCGTACTAGCGAATTCCCGCCGCTCAGTTTCTGCTTGCCCCACCCCCGCCAGCCCCCCAAATGAAGTGACCGTTTGTAACAGTGTTCTATGGAGATGACTGCTCACCTGAGGCTCGACTAGAACTGGACACTAAAAAAAAACGCCCCAACTTGAAAACTACTGAGCCAGTTTGATATTGTCTTGAAAAATCTCGTCGGTATATTTTTTTTCTAAAGTAAATTACTTGCTTGCACTTCCTTTATTGTGTAATTTTACTTTTTTAACTAGTTTTTTTGTGTTTGCTTGTTGTCTGTCTGTCTTGAGCTTTTGTTTTGTCTTCTGGTGTTTCTTGTGAACTGTCGCTCAAACCTCAAAAAACAGTATTTGGTGTGTCAAAAATTGTGAAACCTGTCATAAGGATTATTTGCTGTAAAATTGTAATGGATTCATACACAAAAAATTTACAAAAGTGGCCTAAACAACTAAATCCAGGATTCCAGGGATTTGGATGTGTGGGCAAAACTGTAGTATATCACCATAGACCCAAACTTTGATAGGGACAGCATTTAAATGATTTAAACGAATCTCCTAGGTTCAACTCACCGATTAATTTCCAAAATAGATGACATGATTTCAACCTCTACCGCTTTGATTCTAGCTCAAATCAAGTAAGGATACAACAATGTAATTAGTAGTGACAATAATCTCCATATGTTTGTTCTTATTTAACCCCTGAACATTTTCGTTTAAACCAAATGTGAGTCGTGGAACTATCAATTGCCTCAATATATATCAGAAGCCATCCAAAACTTTTGATTCTCTTATGAATGGATTAAAAATCTTTGTAGTGTGATTTTAAAACGTGGTAAGGAATTTCACGAAACCCAGTTAAAGATAAACCACGTGATATGTTAAAACATGAAATTGATCAATATTGAGTACCCAAATAGATTGACCGGGGAAAAGGGTGGTGTATGTTTGTATATATCTCCTGAATTTAATTCAAATTAAGAACCAGATTTGTGTCAAGTCAAACTCAAGTTTTGAATCTTGCTTCGTTGAAATTGAATAGAGATAAGAATGTCGTTGTTGGATTTATCTAATAGATCGTCCACGCCTATTGCACTTTGATTAACATATTGAACCTATTTATAAGCGACTTAGCCTCAGAGAAGATATTTTTTATGTAATGGTGATTTTAATATTATTGTTGAAAGCAGATATTGATAGACCAACTCATGATTATCTTGAGTTGATCTATTCATATTCAATGGTTCCTACTATTTTATAAACCAACCACGAATACTGCTACTTCAGCTACATGTAATATGATAATATTTTGACAAATACTGACACTGTACTTCAATCCACTAATCTTAGTAATCGATATTAGTGATCACTTACGACCACCGATTATGTCAACCAACCTGGATGTTGTCAACCAAACAAACCGTAATATGAGATTGTATATAAAGAAAATTACTGTGATGCTAACATAAACACATTCAAACACAAGCCGATCAAATGTTAAATGGCAACGAAATGTTTGGACAAAATGATCCAATGATGATTATGATAAATTTATAAACGTTTAAACCTTTAATGATGAGTGTGTTCCACTCAAAAGATATACCATTAATAGGAAAGAGATCCACAGTCACCATGGATCACTAAAGTTTGCTAAAGAGTATTAACAAGAAAAAGAAATTGAGCATAAAATATCTTCTCCCAGATCCCATCCGATGAAATTTTACCAATTTAAAACTTTTTAACAACAAATTAATTATGCTTATACGAAACATCTAAACGAATTATTTTTTTCACCGAAATTTGAAAAATCAAAAAATAATATGAAAGAGATGTGGAAAGAATTAAAATGATATTATTGGTAAGGTAAAAGAGTCCCTACTTGTAAATCATCAAAGAGGAAAGGTTTATTATATAAAAGCAAATACCTAAACATTTGCTAATACATGTAAGATGTTTTTGTAAATGTAGAGCCTAAACTTGCATCAAACTTCAAAACACAGGCCCATACAGTTGATTACCTTCATGATATTCGATCTAGTAGCATGTATCTGAAACCAATTGTTGAATAGATATCATGAAGATAATTAAAATTTAAAAATCCCCATAAAAGTGCTGGTCACGATAATATTGGGAATTTATATTAAAAGTTGGGTAGTGAAATTGTAAAACCACTTGCAAGGGCATTTTTAATTTATCTTATTATAACATGCATTTTCCAGATAAATTAAAGATTGCCAAATAAGTTATACCCAATTCTAAAAAGTCTGATACTGTACTATATTTTCATGAATCATCGAAATATCGTCCAATAATCGCTTTTAACTCATGTTTTTCGAAAATTCTTGAAAAAGACTTGTATTCAACAGGTGCGTTGACTACATTAATACCATGGAATTTATAATATGATTGTATGGGAAAAAAAAAAACAACAAAAAAAAACAAAAAACACCCAACACAAAAAAAAAAAAAAAAAAAAAAAAACCAACAATTTGGTTTTTCGCCCAAAGCATTCAACTTCATGGCCTATTGCCCGACTTGTAGATGTAGTACAATACTGCTGTCACAACAATCAAACACAATATGAATCTTCCTAGACTTATCTAAAGCATTTGATACCACTGATCATGAAGATACTTCTTTATAAACTTCAGCATTTAGGTTTCCGTAGTGTAGTCCTTGAATGGTTTAAGAAATACTTAGTAATCGAAACTCAATATGTTTCCTTATAACATTGAAATCATAACGTTTAACAAATTATTGATGTGGTGTCCCCAGGGTTCCATATTGGGGCTCACTACTCTTTCTTTTGAGTAATGATATCAATGTGATCTCAAATGTAACTGACTTATCTGTTTTGCGGAGACACACTCTTCTCTCTTCGCATAATGACATCAAATAGCAAAATAATGAAGTTAATAAAGAATTACAAGAATTGAATAATTGGTTCAGGCCACAAACTATCTGTCAATCCAGCAAAACAAATTACATGATGCTTGGTACACCTTATATGACATCAAAATGCAGGAAGACTTAAGCATCACTTTAAATAACACGCATACTGAAAGAGTAAAAAAGCTACTAAATTCTTGGGTGTGCATAATTGATAATGTTTGTAACTGGAAAAGCTCACATAGATGTATATCAAAAACATATCAAAAAATATTGGTGCATAAATAAACTCACGTACTTTATCAATATGTGTATTACATTCACTCATTGGTACTTTAATTTTAACCGTACTCAGCTATGGATATTCTCATATGGGGAACCACTTGCAAATCCTATCTGGATAAACTTCGTTAAACTTCCAAAATGGGCAATAAGCTCTGTCCTCTAATAGACACTACAGAAGTCATACCGACCCTTTATTTGCAAAACATAATCTTCTAACGTTTACAGATATGTATACCTGGAACTTTTAGTGTTTATGTTCAGATTTTTCCAAATGATCTCCCCGTAACATTCAACATGTATTTCACAAACGATCCTGATTTCACGACTACCCTACAAGACACTCCAATGAACCTCAACTTGACAAATAATAAAAAATCTTTTTGCCGTACAACAGGAGAGATAGCCATCCAAAAGTACTGGTCCTAGTCTTTGGAATTCCATGCCAAATTTTTTATAACAAGAATCCAGAACTGTAAAACATTGTTCGCAATCAACTTAACAAACCCTTATCAAATGATGACTAAGTAATGTCTTGAGCGCGTCCTTGTCTCGTCTTGTGTTTGTCGTTTAAGAATTTTTGTTCATATGATTTTCGGTGACCCAATGCTTTGTATTTAAGGGGTAGGTTATTCTCAGGCCTAATGGCTTTCCTGCCTACTCCTCCATATTTTTTTTTTTTTGTGTGTTTGAATGTGCTGTTTGAAATGTATTGTTTATGGAAATAAAATAAATTTGGAAGTGGAAATTGTGGTATTAAGCGGGCTCACCATTTCATTTCAACAATCGATACAGCTCTGGTTGTGGAAGATACCTTGGTCAGCTTAGAAGCCCAGCGATTGGAATCATTCTTTGAGTGCATGTCACAAGGTGGATTCTAACGCCTAAAAAGAAAACCAACCTTTGAACTGATCTTTAGTTTGCGTCTCACAATCACAATTTAGGAGTGATTACAACAGGACTGATACGCAATCATTATCACTCTTTAGAAAAATCCTATAGGAAAACAACATATAACCCCTTCAAAGGTGACTTCCCTGATGTGCCTTCCTAACAAGTTTGATAATAAAACAGTCGGTCAATAGGAACGGAGGGCGGGAGGCCAACCAACAAAAGCCCGTGCTAAGTTACGTATAATTTTATATTGATGTATTTAAGTAATTATAGTGCGAGTGACTTCTTCACTTGTTGAAACATTTAAATGATTCTTGTGAAGTAATATTACTACTTTTGTTTTGGTTCTCACTTTGGTGGTAAACTTAAGTATTTTTAATCTTTGTACCCTAGTTCAATTTTTAGTTTAATTTGTAATTATTTTGTTTTATATTTGTATGTATAATTTTTTAAGATGTACACCTGGGACTTATGGAAGAACAGAGGATATCTTGTATCACCCACTGAATAAGTAACCCCGTTTCAAGAGAAATAAACAAACAAACAACGGCCACTAAGCCATTTAGAGTTTGCTGGATTTCAAGCTCTGAAAACGTTTGAAGTCCATGTATCTGCAGTGTCTTCAAACCTGTAACAACCCCCTTCATTGTAATTGTTGGCACTTTGTACAAGGTCAAATAACAAAAGAAATACAATCCAACTTGGTCTATACGGAGTTACATGTATATATTAAGCACATGATCTGAGGACTAAGTTGGTAGTAAACCGAACATGTTATTACACTCCATGAATATTCTGAACATAATCATGCTATTTCATTGGCTGCTCCCTACTACGCGTTCTATTTCCCTAGGGAAAAGATTGAACTGTTTCCATACAACCTCGTCCCAGAGTCACAGTGAAGTGTATAAAACAAATACTACTGTTTTATATCGGGAAATAGGGCACACTATTTTCCCTTGGTACTGGCTACGGGTCCTACTATCACCCCGACCCCGAAGGGTGAGGTGTGATAGTAGGACCGTCGCCCTTTTCGAAGGGTTCGGGGTGGTAGTAAGGACCCGTAGCCAGTACCCCCCTCGGAAAAATAGTGTGCCCTAGTGCCCCTAAATAGTGTGCCCCCCTATTTCCCCCCTAAACCCCTAAACGTTCGGGTTCGGAGTGATAGGCCCGCCGAGCCAGTACCTCGGGAAAATAGTGTGCCCTATTTCCACTCTAACATGTAGTATTTGTATCCTGTAAAAGCCAGACTCCAATAGCATCGAGGCCAAGCCCTAACGAGATATTAAATTCTGCAGCTACACTAACATCGAAGCACTCATTAATGTGACGTTTTCCGAAGATGTCCATAATTCTAGATAGAGAGGAGCAAAGGCATTCGGGCATCAAAGAGCTATATAGCTATCCGGGAGAGAATAGAACAGCCAACGTAAGTTATCCCCGATTAATCTTGCACAAAACAAATCTAGTGCCAAGGCTATGGGCTTTATTCAATTCATTCAATCTCTCAATGACACTAGGTTCATGTAATATTACACGAAATTATTTCACGTTGATCTTATTCATATATTGAAGTAAAGATTTTAAGGCACCATCAAAAAGAACGGACGTGATGGAAGATCATTATCTCGTTTAACATGTTTACCCATATTGTTGAAAGACAAATGGCAATATAGGAGTCATGTGGCCTCGGTGGCAATGTTGAAGGCAAGTTTCAAGCGGCTTGTCCAGCTTCTATTATCCGCTGATGTAAACTTGCCAATGATCCTCGAACCGAAGAGTTTAGAGACACTGCGGCGGTGACTTTCTGTTTCAGAGCTGACCTTGGAAAAATAATAATAAAATATTAATTTTGTAAAATAGAATGTGACCTACATTTGCTCTTGTGGGCAATGCGAATTAGGCATTTCCTCGTTAATTGCCTGAAGGTCATCACTTGGCATGAATTTCCCAAACGAATAAGCGGAAAAAACAACCCCAACCCTAATGTTTTATCAAACTAGAGGAGGTAGTGGAGTATTGGTATGTAACGACACCCCAACACGATTGTGTCATTTTAGTGTCACGATATTTTAATTCACTTTCACATCATTATAAACTATAATATCATATACATGTTAGGGAAGCAGGAGGAAACCGGAGTGCCCCGAGAAAACCTGCGAGGCCGAGTATGGACTGGAAACCACACACACATGAATCGCAGGGTTCAACCCTTGAAACCATAGTGGGTGCTAAGCGCGGGAAGACCAACTCCGCTAACCGACCCCTTAAAAAAGGCCTGACTCAGAGATTTCCAAAATATGTGTAATAATTAAAAATAGTCATCTATAACTAAAACTAAGTTACCTAAAATTCTACTTCCGAAGTTTTTAATATAATCGGGGATTTTACGTTTTTTCATGCATAAACATTATGCACAGTATAACAGCGCCATATAGGATACCGTGGTATAATAAATGTCCGATCCGGGAATTGTAGAACAAGTTGTGCATTTCTATATGAGGAGTTCGATTTTGAGCTTAGTATTTCCCACAATGATTGTATTATTGACGCATTATTACCTGCAAAAAACAGGTAATTTTGTTTGAAATTGAGTGGCGCCCTCATCGAAAATCTCTGAATAGTCTTTAACTAGAAAGACAAACAATTGTAAAGAATTGGAGAGAATGCAGAGTTGGTTGCAATAGTGGTTTATGATAAAGTTTGCAATATCGGTCTAATTACTTGGGTGCCCTTTTGAACTAATACGAAAAAATTTTTAGAATCTTGTTGTTAAGCCAGTAAGAGCTATTAATAATTTCGTACTCCGCACTTGCAATCGGATCCACGCTTTCTCTTCAAATAACATTTTTCAGGATGCAAGTAAACGAGGTCTGTTTGAGTGCGTATTCATTATCATACAATGTCCAAGTTTTCCACGATTTCTTCCGTTTGTTGCCTCCCACACACAGGAAGATACCGCTGTTTTTGTTGACAGCATTGCAGGCCAATCCTGTCTTCAAAGTTTTATTACATATCGGCTGAAAAGTAGTAGATAAGAAATGTGAAGCTTGCTTATCATGATTCAAAGGGTTTAGGGTGCTAGGGGCCTCTTGATCTTGGTGCTTGCCTGGTTGCATACGTTCCATAGTACGAGCGGGTCCTGTACGTTGCATACTCCTGTTTCTTCTTGTTTCTAAAATTGAAAAATGGCGTAAATTGAAAGCATGTTTGAAAATTCCCAAGACTGGAAAAATATCGAAGGCATTGTGGGAAATGGACGCGACCGTACGAGTACCTGTTTTCACGTTTGTGAGTTACCCGAAGTCCCCGATAAAAATGTTTCTTTCTCGCTATGTCTACATGTATAGGTTCAGACCCAATGACGAAATATGATACATGTCAAAACAAAACAAAAGTAATGGACCCTTGTTGCAAAAAACTCCGAAACCCCTTTCTTTTCCGGAGATATTTTGAGATTTAGTTTTCTTTACCCATTTCTCTATGATGGGATGATAACGTTAATCTCTCGCGCAGTAACAATTTAGTTCAAATCTTTCGCAGTCTGTGACACGACTACACCGGGTAATACTTACCGGACCGGCCGTAGTTTACATAGTTAACAGTTATCAATAAGAAATAATAACGCTTGGGTATTTTACATTTGCATATATGACACCCCCAACCAAAATATTGCGTTGCAAGGATGCCTATCCATACTTTTTAATCATTAAGATGAATGCTCTTGTGTTTTTTTTTTTTTTTTTTTTTTTTTTTTTTTTTTTTTTTTTTTTTTTTTTTTTTTTTTTTTTTTTTTTTTTTTTTTTTTTTTTTTTTTTTTTTTTTTTTTTTTTTTTTTTTTTTAATTTTTTATAGTTATTAAATTTTTATTAATGGTTACCTTCCATTATCGAGCACACCGTACTTACAGCCTCGCCTCCATAACAAAGGGAGCTATTCAAACCTTCCTGTCCTCTTCTAAATGGTCAATGAAATGAAGGCATGCTCTAAGTTTTGCTTTTTCCAGAGCATGCCCTTGAAGTTTCACAGAATTATCTGCAGTTTTTTTCGGGGATAAAAACACTTTCGTTGATGATAATAGTGAAAACACCAACTCAAAGTGATAGTGGACTAACTAGATGATTATATAGGGCCTTATTCTCTCCTTATCCGGCGATGTCCTTTAATCTTTCCCTCTTTCCCCGGAACCATAACAATAGCAATTCAATTTCCTGTATGGCAAAACTCTCTTCTAACGGGGAGAGGATTGTAAAACCTCCACATACATAATTCAAGTAAAATAGGAAACACCGTACCCCCTTTCGTCTGGGCTAGTGCAGGTTGGGGGGGGGCCTTTGCTAGTTATGTTGGGGGGAGGGTTGGTTGGATGGTAGGGAAACCTCAAATATTTGTTGTCCTGTGAAGAGAAAGCCAAATAAATATGTACACGCATGAACCTTCCTGTAAGTCAGAATTAGGTATTTCCTCTCAATTCACCAAAAAGAGTATAGTTTGTACTATTCTGTTTGGCTAATAATGAACTAAATATAGGCCTCTTTGGGGGTCATATTGAAAGAATTTTTGAATTAGCTGGATTATGCGTCATTTGAGGTCAAATGGTGCCATGATCGTACTTAATACGTGATACGAAATTCATCAATACCAGACGTTCCCAAATGTTAGATGTTAACAGAAATGGTTAGATGTGTTTGGGTCTAGTCTGTTCTAACGCAATTTGAAGACAAAGTAGCAAAGACAAATGGCTTATCGCGCATACGCAGCTTTTTAAATGGGAACACATTAAGCAAAGATAACTAATCTAGCCAGGATGCTAAGTATCCCTTTAAATACTTCACATTGACCTATGTTAATATTAGGAAGTCCCTCACCTTCCTTTTAATCAGTTGTGCGTCGAGTTACACTGGATTCCGATTCCTCAACGTTTTCTAACATGTTCATTAGATCTGTCGTCTTTGTCCTTTCATCGTTGTCGTTCTCCTCAAGCCCGCTCGTCTTCATGTTCCCGCCTCCCTCGACACCAGAAGAGAAAACCATTATTTTACAAATATGTATTTGTTTCACTCTTGCCCGTTCATTGTTTTGTTTTCGTCGCTGACTATTTACGACGAACTTACAACCTCTTACAAACTGCATTACGTATTAAAAGGTCCAAAAAAAACTATGTCTAAATAAATCAACACCTACAAAAAATTGCACAGGAAGTGATAGATAGAATTTTACTTATAATCCCAAATACTGAATAAGTAAAATAGTGAAAGATGTCTCTCTGTGCTTTAACAAAAAAAATATCAAAGCTATCGACCGAACTTCAACATTATACATATGCATTTGGGAGAATGGTTTTTTCATGGTAATACCGAAAACAATAGTATAGGCAATTATTCACTTTATGGTATCACTTGTTTATTTTCAGGCGCCCTCAATTGAGAAACAGGTTGTGTGCCACGTTTTTTTTAGTATTTTTTCCTCCCCACCATTATTAGAGAGAAACTTGCAACCCAGCTTGTACTTTACATGCAAACTACCTTTATATTGGATACACCAATATTATCTTTTCATCCAAACTTCACAAAGTGTGATTACGTCCTCATGGAATCACGGAATGGTTTTTTTCCATTGTTTCTTCTTATTTTGGGGCGTTTAATTTTAGTTTTGGGGTAAAGGGATAAAACAGTAGTCTTTTCCTAAACTTTCGAATACAAGCTTATATTTACCCAGAAGAAGAAAACGATACTTAAAAATCCTGTGACTTTAAATAGGAATGGATTTCCTACTCATGTTACTAATCTTTTCTCATCAAGTCTTGTGTATATTTTGTTGAATAATCTATGTCAATATAGAGCAATCACCTCTTGCCGATTTGTTTAGCTTTTAAGAGAACAAAGCATTGAAGCCTTGTGATTCGCTCAAGCTCTTGCATATCCTAGGCTAGGGCTTGTCTAGGCCTTCTTTGCTTGTTTGTTTTTTAGTAGGCCCCAGTTCGACTTTTAAGGATTTAATAAACAACCATCAAAGAACAAAGAGATTAATAAAAGGTATTAAACAAATATTTACTGATCTTATTCGGGATCCTTTGTGGAATCCAATTGGTCCCCTCGGTGAACTGGATGGCTGGTGTATATTTTCCCGAGACCGAAGGTATTTTGTTTTACGTAGTGCAATAATTAGGTTTATGCCATCTATAAACCTAGCAAATTGATTTTTCTAAGTCTATATGACTCTAAAGTTTAGTATCAAAGCTTTGAGCTTGTCCGTGAAAACTTGTGAAGAGCGTGTCCCAAAGAATGTTCGCCTTTGGTGCGCCCGGTTCAAATCCAGGTAAAGCCACTTGCAGGGAGTTAATCGGGTACTAAATTCTGGCTTACGAGGCACATTTTCACAAAATATGAAATTGTCTTCAATTTTGCTCCAAATGTAGTCAGGCCTTGGAAGAATAGAGGTGTATTTTACACACAAAAAAATAACATACCCCCATAAAGCTAGGGACCTTAATAAGCTCAATACTCCAGATAATTTGTAGGCTAACTTTAAGTTGCCGTAACTTTTAAAGGTGCTTGTTCCGAGTTTTGTGCATTGTATTCTCTACTTGATATGAAGAGCTGTGCTTGCACATACAACCCAATCACTACCGTGGGAAACAAACTTGCGGTTTTGATGGTAGACGCAATAAGGCATGATGCAAAGCCCCTATTCAATACTGTTGCTAATATTGATTTAACCACTAAAACGGCGGATTTTTATTTATATCTTGGGAATAAATGGATTGGAGGGCTCAAATCTCATGACGACATGAAAAAAATAAAGCCTTTCTTAGGGGGGTGTTTATTGCACAAAAGTGCAAGTAATGAATTTTAACACCCCCAGCCCAACATATGGAACACCCCTTCCATAAAACAACCTACCTTTTTAAAAAAAATAAAATTCAATCACTAAACCCCCCCAACCCCCCTGTACAGACCCCCTAAAGATTTTCCCACTACAAATAGTTAAAAACACTTCTAAAGAATACTGTAATTGTTAATTAGCCTTTGCTTTTCACTTGAGTATTTTGCATTGAGCACAGTGAGTATAGTGAGCTCTGTGTGAAACCACTCAGAGACCATCCCAATTTGCAGCAGCTGTTTTGTCCCAATATTGCCTGATTTAAAGCTCCAAATTATTGACAAAAAAATACCATTAAACACCTCTCTTGGATGAATTGTAATTGTTATCACTTTGCTTTACTATAAAGCATGTGTACATGACAGCTTGTAAGTCCTGTTCCATTATCTCATTATTTCGAGAGTTTATGATATAAAGGATTGTGTGCACCTATGTATTGGCATTGTATTTCTAAAAAGCTTAAGTAGTAATCTGATAATCGATCCTCTATTCCTAGTTAAACAAGGTCACGCGGCCAATGTAGATGCCACTATGCAGGGATTTATTTATGGTGATTTAAATTCCCTTTTAGTTGTACAAGATTTACTTAATGTTTACCTGGATCATGCTCAGACTCGCTATTCTTGGTAGCCGATATCGGTTTGCTGTACAATTGTTAGTTGTATAGCTATTTTCTAACAAATACATTAGACAGCAAAAGCTAAAATTACTTTGCTATGCATTAGTTCTTATCTTGAATACTGCTCACAAACACTGCATACATGCAGCTTCCATTGCTAAATTCCTGAAAATAGATGTAATTTGTGATTAATCCTAATTTTTTAACAACATTCCACAAAAGCTAAAAGACATGTCCCATTGGTGGGAAAAAATAATATAACATTCACAGATTGGCTGAATTGAATAAATGTTTGAATTTGGTAAAACTAAACAGTAATTCTGAAATCAGGAATAAATCAAATCATTGTGATAGCATGTTTGATCCTTTGCGGATACTTGGCACTTCAATGTATCATTCACATTGCAAGGCTTCCGATTTGGGAAACCTTATTTCAAAAAAACTTTCAGAGGGTATGTACAGGGGGGTTATAATCGTCTGATTTCAGTAGAATTGATTTTTTCTAGTTTATTAGGATGTCTCCATATTTTTTGAGCTGGGGTTTCAATTTTTTTGAATTATCACACCCCCTACTTCTCATCATCAGATATCAAAATCGTACTACTTCCGGGTAAATCAGGGGGGGGTCCCAAATACGATCGGAACACGCACGCTTTAAATCAAATGTGGTCTATTACAGGCCGAACTCCTAGATTTCCTGAGAGGAGCGGCCCCAATTTCCCCAAAAAAAAAATCGTGTTTTTTTTGCATGTACATAATGCTTGTTCCCATTTGCTAAGCCTTAACTCGAATTCCTTCATAGAGAAATCACAACTTTGTTATAAAATCCGGATCCGGAATTTGGAGTTATACACGTATCTTATGGCACATAATACTAACTCATGTTTACTGCATCAAACTAAAATTCCATTCATCTCAAATTTCGAATGTGTATTTTAGGTTCCTATCTTTATTCAGTTGACTATTTTTCCATTATTACACAAAAAAATAACATGTCGAAATCTCTGAGTCCGAACTTTAAATGAGTATTATGACCACTGATCTCTACACACGTGTTATAGACTCGCGTTTATCTTGATTTAAACCACAAAGGTCACAGACCGTTTTATTAATCTGGTGTATACTTTGAAATCAATAAGATTATTTATTATTAAGTAATGACTCTTCCTTTTTTAGAACACCAGTATAAAGCGATTAGAATATAATCCAAATCAAAATGTTTAGAACATTTTGTACTAATATTGGTGTTTGGGGGAACAAGGGAGCCTTTATTTTGTTCACATTTGAAGAAATTCTAATATGATTGCCATAAAAACTGGAGGGGTGATCTGTTAATTTTTAGCATAAGTTGTGTTTGTCATACAAAAAACAAATTATATTTTGATTTTTTGTTTATACATCGTTTACAATGTACTTGGTAGATGAGGTCTATGAGCTGGCTTGATTCAGGTTTTCTTTACAGGTACATTTACAATACTTACATATATATTTTCAGAATCTGTAAAATTTACCAAAATTGTGCTATTAAAAAGATTACTAAAGCGACATAATGGCACAAAAAATTTCAGACATAATGAAAAGGACCTTACTTAACTGAATCACTTCCACAAGTTTGAAAACAATTTGGATGTTTACATTCTTAAAAACAGTAAAACAATGAAGAGTTCAGAGGGGAGGGTTGCAGTTCGTGGCAATTTCTGAACAGAAAACCAAGGTGTTGACATCCTTACAGAATTTACAGTGTATCTAGCATGGTTTGTGACACAATCAAAAGCATTCAGACCAGACCTCAGGCATTTTACTTTAGGTTTGTAGTAAGATAATTGATCTGGCAAGTGAAAATTATGGATTAGCCCGGATTACCACATATACATAGCAATGGTCTGTGAGCTGATGACAGCAGTGTTAGTAAATGTTGGCAGTAATGTTAGCATCCTTTTTTCCAAAAATTGCCACGAACTGCCCTCCCCCTCTGAACTTTTTCCTGTTTTACTGTTTTTACAGAATGTAACATCCAAATTGTTTTCAAACTTGTGGAAGTGATTTCAGTAAGGGTCCTTTTCATATGCTGAATATTTTTTATGCATTATGTCGCTTTACGTAACTATAATCTCGAATATTTTTTTTTTTGTGTCCTTAATTTTTTTTTTTTAAATTTTTGACATAACGGCTCTGGCCTTATCGTGCATTGTTATATTTAACTCATAAATCCAGCATCATACTTTTGGTCCCTGCTGATCTGAATCCGAATGGTGCCAAACGAAAAACATTGAGCATTTTCGAGAAAGCAAATATTCAAAATGCCACCAAAACAGAATATTAATCTTTAATCACGCAATACAGTTGACCATTTATTTATGTACTTTTGCCCGTAGAAAATGGCGTTTAAAGGGATAAGCCCGTAATGCGAGAGATGAAAAAATGTGGAAAAGCCTTTTGAACTTATAAATTAAAGATAACTCTGTGCATTCCCTATAAATACTTTAATGTTGGAACAGAACACCAAAATAAGTGAAAACATGAAAATATTTGAGGAACATTTGTAATACCGTCTCTCGAAAATTAACATACAAGCGATGACGCTCAAATCTTCACTAACCAGCTGATTGTGGTTTAGCAAAACCAGTACAGAATAAACAAATTAAAAAAAGTAAAAATATTTGTGTTTGAGGTAAGCTGTACAGGTCATGGTGCATATTAGGGCTTTTAAAATCCGTGGGATATTCACACGGAAATGATTTTGTCTTTCGAATGTGAAATTAATATATAATTCTAGAAATGACAAGAATCAGATCAACAGTACTGCTTGTCTTAAAGGCACTATCATGATTTGCTAATCAGAAAATTTAACAATCAATCAAAAAATCAGATTTTTTGCATGTCTGTCACAGTGCAGGTACCCTAACATAACCCTGCAAATGATAAGCCAGAAGCAAGCTATAATACAAAATCGGATATTTAATTAGTCATTAGTGTCCGAGCGGACACTTCCCTACAACACGTAATTGAATGGAGAGTCATATCTTTGACACTGCCGTTTTCTCCTTTTTCTGCGATTCTTTTAGTTGTAACAAGTAACTTATGGAGTATTATACAGATATATCCTTCACTTTTAAAAGAAATGGCACATTTGAAAAAAGTGCGCCCTCAAGATTTTTCAAAATCGATATTTTGCATGGTTGTAACGCTTTTATATCCAAAACCCTCACCCGAAATGATTAAGACTCAAATCAGCTTCCTTATGGGTAAAACAGAACGATTTTATAATTTAAACGAACGGGTCGCCGGCGACGTTAAATTCAGCAGACGACGAAAATGGGCGTTTTAACACAAGAACACGAACGCCGTATGCATGATTTTTCCTACGCTATACACAGCTGTTTGATCGGTCTATAACCTTGTATTTTAATATCATGAGTACGAGTCAAAAAATGTCATGGTAATATACACATTTGTTAATTTAGTATTGGAAACTTAAAATTGGGCCTACAAATTACAGGATGGCTTTATCCTCATATCAAGGTCCCTATCTGTTTTTGAGGTATGTATTTTTATATGTGAAAATATATCTTCTGTTTCTTCCAATGGACCTAGACTATCATTTGAGAAGCAAAGTGAAGAACTTTCAATATTTTTGTAAAATGTGCCAGTGCCGCTTTAACTATTTCTCTGCAAATTTAAATATTTTTGTCTCAATCCGGACGAACACTGATAGTGACTTTAATACACGGATACACGCCGAACCACTTCCAACCAATCGTATTCCAGTAACCAAAAATACCAAAAAAAAAAAAAACATCAATTTTGAATGCATTTTTTTTGTTTCTTGTTCGTATCACGCAAATAGCTTACTTTTATCCTGAAGTGTTTAATATTCGAGGTTCACAAAAGCCTTAACCACTATCGTATTTTATACTTAGACTAATGTAATTTGGTAATATAATGCCTTGTGACATCGAACTACCACCTTTATTTTTTGTGGTTCAGCTCGACATGACGCTTTTCTAACGACAAACATTTGCAGCCGTAGAGCATAGAAGTAAGGATAGAAGGATCAGGTCTACCCTCAACTGATGTAAAAGTATTGACCACGAAGGTTCCACTTCTCGGCAGAGAGTACTCTTTCATCCCTACGGTCATCGCCTGCGGCGGCCCTCTGTTGACGATTTCTTGGCACGCTCAGCTGAACAGGTTGCATGACCTGTTCGCAAAGGTAGACCCCCGATGCGCAAGTGGTTTGTTTACATGTGATACGAAAACAAAGCGATTGAGTCGGTTACATACATCCGAGATTCTGAAGTATTCAGTCTCAAAAAGTCTGAGATAGCATGTTTCCTAGGGTGAGTTACATTGATTACAGTTTTTTACTCGTACTTTTCTGTCTTTAACAAAACTTGAATGTTTTGAAACGCCTTTTCATAAAGTATATTTGGAGACAAAATCCTAAGCTTGAAATGGGAAGAAAAAATGCGTATACTAAACAATGACATACACCAAACTTGGAAGTTTCCCGCGTTGCCCCCATTTCCAGCCGCAGTGGTTAATGAAAGATTTTTTTCAATTTATCCGAATTTGCCATATTTACCACAGCATTTAATGTACATTCGATGCAATGTTGATGCACATGCATTCGGCATTAACCCTACCCCATTGAATCGCACAAACTCACAAGATGTATACAGCTGGGTGTGTCTATTTGTGTAATTTTTTTAGATTTTTGTCAGTAAATGTGATTTTGTAAGATTGAGTGATTTCAATGACCCCACACACATGCACCCACAACACATGCACCACACACATGCACACCAACACACACACACACAAACGCACCTACCCTCACACACCACCCACACAATGCAACGCATACCACATGCACACACATACAACGCACACACATGCACACACACACGCGCATACCCACACCTACACACACTACAAAAAACAAACCATGCTTATAAAATCACACAATAACAAAAAAAGAAGGAAAGCACACGCTCGAGCATCCGTATATGAATTCACCACATTTTATACAATAACCCAAGGAGTGGGGGTTGGTTAATTTGAGCGCGTGTTGACGTTTTAATGACTGTTTTTACGGAGCGCGGGCGATTATTATGGTCCAAATGGGTTTTTAATTGGAGCTTTACCTCTCTCCTACCTCTATGCTTCAGATATGGTCATTGCACGTAGTGCGCTCATCCGTAACTTGTATGTACGATAGGGAGACAGTTCTACCAACAGATCTGCACATCTAATCTGGCCTGGTTGGGTAATGCACAAGTCAAGTGTTAGTGGGATACCGGTTCCCACCATGGAGCAGAAACAGACATACTAGCTATTAACTCATAATGCCTTTTTCTCGGCGTCAGACTACGCCATGCATCCGCCAGAAAAGAACCATGACATGACGCACAAAAGTTACATACATAGAGTGCGAGTTACAGCTGTTACAACACACGCATCAACCGCTCCGCCTCCGTAACATACGCTTAGTTCATAAACGAATTGTGACGCTACAATAGATGCTAACTCAACTGCATCCTGCCATGCACACATCACCGGATGCTCTATGAGCAGCTCCCGTTGTTCATGAGCAGCAAGTGGCGCCATTGTAACCAGATCGCCTCCTCCATCAAGCGGTACCAGTGAATAATCCACCTAAACTTCAATACCAGTTCTTTCCAAACGTGGTCCAATGATCCAAAGAAGCCCACTGATAATAAGATGTGGTCAAATGTGGACATCTCCAAACCTCCATGAGATGCTTAGGATGTAATCCACACGGCAACCTAAAGTTGGTCGCTCAATGCTGATAGGCTATGTGGATGATAGTCCACTAGAAGGACTCTCGTTTTATCCACACTGACCTAGCCACCTAGCGCGAAGCGCGCTCGGCGCTCGGTGGCTCGGTCCACATTGGGGGGGGGGTGGACACAGGATGAACGAGGTCCTTCTAAGATGTACTATGTTGGAGATGGTCTTATTCCCAAGGGTCCAGTTTGCGACGGCAGAGCAGAGCATATACGGCTGATCACACATCACTGAATATCGTCCACTAAATGGCTTGATTGCTGTTGATGCAGATGCGCAACTCATGAGATGAACCTTTGAATTATTGTTTTTTACACACAATGATAACTCAAGCTGTACCTTCCACCACTCGCATAAAGCAATGATGCTTTGCTTATCAAGTATGAATTGTCCAGGAAGCTATTATTCAATATTTTACCCCATTACAAATTACTTAAATGGAAGTCGAAAGTGTGTTAATACTATAACGTGGTGAAATCTCAACTGTTTTTTGTTTATACTCAACACAACGTTCGTACATACGTTTCGAAGCAGCCTTTAAATGGCTCGGAAACGGGCAGTTCGTCCACTAATTGGGAGGTTCCGAACGTGGTTGCCACGAAAAAAAAAAAAAACTTTTTGGGGTGGGGGAATGGACGTGCATTCTCTTCTTGGTTCATTGTACATGTAGGCAATCAAGGTTTCCAACCGCACATCATAGCCCAGCAGCCCATCTGATTGAAAGTCGCAAGACTCTGACCATTTTGCGCTGTCATCGTTTTCACCATATCTGTTTTCCAAAACATTTTAGAGATCGATATCAGCTTTTTGTTTACTACGCTCTTTCATTAGTCTATAAATAACCCTAAAGAATCTTCATGGGGTCTTTGTAGAACAAAACGTCCTGTAGCCAAGAAAAGTGGTTCTTTGTAAAACCTTGAAATAAGGAACATTATCCTAAGAACCCTTCCAGAATCAGTTACTTCAAAAGGAGAATAGAAAGTAAACTTTTAGAATGTAAACATTTAGAATCGAAATGGGCTAAACTTTTTTTCAAAATACGAGGCCACGCCCAAAAACGTTGCTAGGAGGCCGTTTGAATTTAAAGGTTCTAATGTAGAACATTAAGGGCTACTTACGCGTTACGGCACAAAAGTGGTTCCCCGAGACGTTGTACGTTTTTTTTATATGAGTGAATACTGTGTTGACCATTTGAACCATCCAGATGTTTTTTTCCCAGCGTAATTATTCTTTCAAGTGAATTCATTTAGTGTGATATAAAACCATTTTCGTTTAGAAATAAAATAATAAGCTGTACATAAATTAATTTCCCCTTTCACCCGCTTCCAGCCTTTCGGTAGTTTATAATAACAAAGATTCAGGTGTGTTTTCACCATTAGAAAGGGGATTTGTCTGAAATCTGGACTTGTCCGGTAGCCACACCTACTAAGACAACTGTGAAAAAGAAAGGAAGCACAAAACTCAATCTAGCGATACTTGTAATTAATTGTTCTATTCTAAAAGATTGTGTCAGTAGTTTTCCTAAAAGAATGGCATTTAGCATGGATCTTTTATATACCTCAAAGGTTATTTTAAGATGGGAAATAATTTGGATTTTCACCTCTGGATGACTATTTTCAAAGTATCTATACTTGTGATTTCTATATGGGAAGGCGTCTGCCCAAAGAATAGATAGGTTATTGGGCCCCCCCCCCCCAGTACTGAGGATCATGAATCCTGACCATCACTTTGATGATCGGATTTGTCTATACGACTCACCACAATTTTACAGTCCGTCATGATCTCCCTTTCTTTGTAAATGGCAATCGTCCGGGATTTAAATATCGATCCTTGATTAGGGAGCATATCATTGTAGTATAGGTGCCATATACTTTCCATTTCGTCGACTTCCACATATTGTTTGAGACCCGGTTTAATCTAAGAGCAACACTGCTTTAATTCTTTCTCCCCAGTCTTCTGTCGTACCATTACATATTGTTTCTTCATTTTAATATAGGTGGAAATACCAGAGATAGTCGTTAAACACGATCATTTTCTTAGAAAGCGTTTACACTTGCTAAACACAGCTGTAAGATTATTATTGAATTATGGTAGCCTCCTACTTCTTGCTTTATGGGCGGGAGTACGATCTTGTGCTCTGACACTTCTTTCTTTTGCTGTCCTGGTCTCTCGATCCTTTCAAAAGAAAGCCAACGTTATCAACCTCTACTCTATTACCTCTCAGTGATTCATCAGTTAGGTCTTTGTAAAATACCGTACTATTAATACCCAATCGATTTTCTTTTTCCTCCTTCTTTTTGCGCGCATTTCGCATGTGGTTGCTTTATCAATGCTTAATTCTAAACCAGTAGTGTATGCCAAAATTCATATTTGCAACTTCTATGCACACCCTGTTGTAACAACAAAAATAGGAAGTACGATTTTCATAACAAAATCACACATTTTATATAACAGATACCGGCTCCCATTCACCATGTGGCAATTTAGAAACTAAGACGCGTGTTATTCTTTAATGTTTTCCCGTGTTATTTTTTTTTGTTAAGTGTTTTAGAAATTGTTTATACTATTACTATTGTCTGGTTGAGTAGTGTGTTTTTTACTGTTGTTATAATCAGTCAATCATGCCTGTCATTTAACTCCATCATTTGCATTGGTGATTTTTTCCAGTTTATTTGTATTTGTTACCATTAATATCTTCTGGCTTGCTTTAAATTGCGAGTGAGTGATGTACGTACTTTGCCATCATTTCCAATCTACTTCACTTCGACCATAAAATATTCATACTGCTTATTTTCTTGACTTGTTTTTTAGCTGGTATGCATCTTATTGGGTACGTTTTTCTTCTTCAAGTCCTGCAATTAAATAGAACACGTACCGTATCACAGTTTTAAACATATTGACAAGACAATTGCAAACTATCGTTGTCTTACCCGATATGGCATCCTTTGGTACGCTCTTTTGAAGGTAATAGCGAAGTTTCTTCTTCTATCTTCTTCTTTCTCACAGTATTCTAAAACGCGCTGTATTAAAAGGTTAGTATGTCCTACACAAAGAGCAATATCTCTCATTTTGTCCAAGCAGAGAATGGGATATAGGACATGTCTACTGCCACTTTTGAACTATTACATGTCAACCATTCCACAGTACTTGTTGCCAGGCATTCCTGTGATAATTTCTTGTAGCACCTAATGTTAAAGGATTAAATTAATGTAGGGTTTTACATTTTTAAATAACGAAAAAAAAACAGGTGAAAACTATGATGACATGACGAACGAGAAAGTCATTAAAATGAGAGTGGGACTATATTGAACCAGCATTATGAGCGTTCGCATTGAAAACTGAATATAGGTCACTACCACAATCGTTAATTCTAAAAATACCGTATGCCAATAGCTCTGTCAGACCCTCGTTTCATTATTATTTGTTTATAGTGAAAGCACGGTATTTGGAAACCTCTACGGCATTTTTATAATATCGAACGATGCAGCAGACCGCGAGTCATATAGCAAGCAATACGAAAGTATTCACTTCCCTAGCAGCGAGTGATGGGCGGGACGGTCACAAGGGACTTTCGTCGCCCGTGCCGGAGCTATTTATCATGGGCGTATCATTTTGGGTTGTGACGGGTATGACGGCTCTGGAGAGAGTAATGCCAACACGTAGAGATTCGTAGGAATCAAGTTTATAGAGTTGGGTGCGTTATAGGCAGTTTCGTTTAAGGAAGAAGGCCCTGTCAGCAGCTTAAGGTGGGGGGCCTTTAGCATCAAGAAGCAAATGCAATATTGCACTTTAGTGCTAATAAGGTGTGTACGGGGGGCACTGAGACAATATTTTAGGGGGGCCCTGTCCGCAGCTGCTACACTTGCTGACTCTTAAATCCGCCACGGTGAGAGTTAATTGTTGCTGCCATCGCTTGCCCACTGATTACTACAGATTTTACTAATTACATTACGTTTTAACAAATCCATTCAAAAAAATATCTTAGGCTATACAGACTAAAAAATCTGAAGTCTTTATAGACTTGCTGCAGATCAACCAGGTAAGATACACCATAAACTATTACCTGCACACGTAACATTAGGTACGATGAATACGGGAGGTTTTTAAAAAATGAAATAGATTAATGGGAAGGAAGAGAGTGTTTTGAAGTCATTTTTGCCATCAAGCCCAAAAGTTTATCTCACCGACCCTAAATGACAGATGGATCCTATTGTCATGGTTGGAGTAGCATTAAAAATAATTCCTCAACCATGTCTTTAACTCCGCATTGTCCCTGACGCGTTTATTACACACGAATGTCAAATTCCATTCCCTCCTACAATGGTGTGGTAGGCCTAATCTTTTATACAAACCGCTCCCTTCTTTGACATCTGGCCACAAAAAAAATGCGCAGGGAAGTTAAGACAGACGTTACATTACTGATATCAAAATAGAAATTTTTGGTGGGTTACCACAGTTTTTGCAATCGTCATGCTCACCTATCTTTTCAATGCAAATCACCAGGATCCAGGTATCGGGCGTACGCGAGGGTGCATTCATTATAATAAAATGTACCAATGTTCCATCAGATCTCGACTGCCGAGATACGCGTTACCATTATGTTGGTGACAGCATTGCCTGAAATCTTCCTCCCAATCTTTCTGGCTTGCAGTTATTCGCAAATCTTGGATCTGTGTGTA